>LPNX010337893.1:0-162508 GCA_001517045.1 Pseudotsuga menziesii | reverse complement strand
CACTGCTAATCGAATAAATAGGGATCCGACCCAACCAATTTCTATATTACTTACTTTCCTATTTATACGGTTTTTAGTTGATCAATAATGATTTCTTCGCGTCATCGTCATTATAACCAGTACCACTCAATTAATTAATTATCATTTAAATTTTTAGAACGATTCTGCTATTTAATTTAGGTTAATTAATTACCATTTAAATTGCTAACACTAATTCTACAATATAATTTAAGAAATGAATTTTCCTAATTGTTTTTTTCCTAAGTTGGCAATGAACCTGAAAACAGGGCCCTTCTCGTTATGGTTCACTGCACGGAAAGACAAAAATGGCAGCACGCGTGTTTCATGTTTCACTTTATAAATTGTAAAACTAATAACAAATACACGTAGAGCTACACCCACATCATCACATGCATCATCAATACTGAGCTACTCATTTGGATTATTACATGCCGTCCCTGCCATCATATCGAGTCTTTATCGACTCATCCTTTAAATACACGCCTTTTCTCGCCCAGCTCCACCAATCTGATCCACGATCATCATCTTTCCGTTCCAATTTCAATGGCTTCGGCTTCGGCTTCGGCCTCGGCCTCTGCCTCTGCCTCAGCCTCAACTTCTTATCCCCAACACGATTTTGATGTGTTTATTAACCATAGAGGTCCCGATGTAAAAAATACCTTCGCCAAACACCTCTATCGTCGCCTTCTAGAGAAAGGAATACGAGTCTTCCTGGACAAGCCGGAATTGGAGGTTGGACACGATATTGAATCTCAAATACGACAGGCTATTGAAACGGCTTCCATTCATATTGCTATTTTCTCACCTACTTATGCAAAATCAAATTGGTGCCTGGATGAGCTTCTGGGCATGGTGAGAGGGTGCAATTCGAAGCATGCTACAATTATTCCTGTTTTTTATCACGTTAAGCCTAGTGACCTCAGGTGGACCGCCAAAGGTGCATATGCTGAAGCATTCCGCGATCATGAATTGAAAAAGCGATACAACACCCAAACCATTGAGAGCTGGAAAGATGCTCTTTCTCAAGTTTCAACTATAAGTGGTTTGGAGTTGGACGCGTTCAAAGGGTAAGCATCTCTCAACTCATCTCCCTCTCAGATTTACGTTTTTCATTTGTCGGATTAATAGATTTAAGACACTAGTTTTTACGTTTCTCATGACTTATTTAAAATTTTCTCTATCTTTTCATATTCAGTGACGAGGATGAACTCTTAAGTAAAGTCTTGGAGATTGTTCTGTCACTTGTGTCGAAGATGACTCACAATGAGCAACGGAAATATGTTGCCGAGCATCCAACTGGCTTAAAGGAGAAATTGCAAGAATTTGAAAACACAGTGCTATCCAAGCAGCAGAGCACGAGGGCCTGCAAGGTTGTAGGGATTGTGGGATTAGGCGGAGTTGGAAAGACTACTCTGGCCAAAGAAATCTTCAACACCAAGATATCATATTACGATGGAGCTTCTTTTTTATTCGACGTCAGAGAAAGCGCAGCGAAGGGTTCTCTAACCTCCTTGCAGAGCCGTCTTCTGAAGGACTTGACTAAAAAAGATGTGCAAATAGACAGCATTCATGAAGGTATAGAGCAGCTTAGGAAACATCTTTCATCCTGTCACGCGCTTATTATTTTAGATGACGTAGATCACAGCAGTCAATTGGAAGCATTTTTGCCAATTAAAGACGTCCTTAGCTCCAATAGTTTGATTTTGGTTACGTCTCGTGATAAGCAAGTCCTTCAATCAGTCAGAATTTCAGAGGCGTCAATTTATAAACTTACGGTTCTCAATCGTCTACACTCAAAAGAGCTTTTCTGCTCGTATGCCTTCCTTCACCAGCAACCATTACATGGATTTGAAGATCTAGTAGGTAGGTTCTTAACAGCCTGTGATGGTTTGCCTTTATCGTTAAAGATATTTGGGGCGCTTCTATATGAAAAAACTGATAGGTCTTACTGGCAAGAACAATTAAATCGACTGGACAAGGCAGTTGATGTACATGATAGCCTTAAAATAAGTTACGACTCGCTTAATGAAGAGGAACAGCAAATATTCTTAGATATTGCTTGCTTCTTCATAGGTGAAGACAGAGATACAACAATAAGCATATGTGGTTTAGTGAGCTTTACAAGTCTAGAGATGAAGTGCCTTGCAGAGGTGGACGGTGAAAATAAGATAAAGATGCATGATGACGTCAGAGACTTGGGAAGAATTGTGGCACGGGAAAAGTCACAACTGTTTTTGTGTGAATCGCTGCACAAATTGGATGATTTGCTGGAGAAATCGCCATATGTAAGTGCTTAAATCATCCAAACCTTTGGCTTCTGTGCAATCTTTAAAGTTTTGTATGTTCTTGAGAGAAAAGCATCCTTTGTTTTCTGAAGTTTTGTTTGCTCTTAAGAGATGATGAGTGCTTCATTCATTGAAACCTTTGACTTCAGTGCAATCTTAAAAGTTTTGTTTATTCTTAAAATAAGTGCATATTTTGTTTAGTCTTAAGAGATGATCCGTGTATCGTGGTGGGACAGATGCTTTCCGGATTTCGCGGAATTAAGATCTCGTATGGTGAAGATGGTATGTCCTCAGAAATGCCACGTCACAAAGGACGGAAATGCTCTAACCGTTCCGCCCCTTGGAGGAATCTGAAATTTCTTGTAATTCGATGTCAAATTGCACTACATCGTTATGTAAGAGAAATGGTGTATGCAGCGGTGACCTCAGCAGATCTCATATGGCTAAGGTGGCCTGACTGCCTTGGTATAGGTGCCAATAATCTGCAGAATTTACGTGCTTTAGAATTGTACGACAAAGACTTATGGACATTGTGGCCTAAATCTCAGGTCGGTATATGCGTGTTTAGTATACTTTCGCTTCATTTCAATTTGTAGATGAAAATCATCTGATAGTTAAAACCTAAACATTGTAGGCTCCTCTCCAGCTGCGCGAGCTAAATATCTCGGCTTCCTTTTCTTTTGCTTTTCCGGAGTCCATAGGTCAGCTTAAGCACCTCGAAAAGATTGTCCTGGATTGTTTTTTCGACTGGTCCGAAGAAGAACTTTATAGCTCAAGCTGGTACTTAGATCTTCAAGAAGAATTTTGTAATCTGCACTCCTTGAAACACTTGGAGTTGATACATTACTCAGCATTAAGGAGGCTTCCCGATACCTTCGGAAAGCTAACAAACCTTCAACATATCAGTTTGAGAGACGCTTATTCGTTGGAGATGCTTCCCAATTCATTTGGGAATTTAACTCTACTCAAACATCTATGTTTGTATGGTTGCACTCATTTGACCATTTCCAGCGAAACACTTGGAAATATTACCACTCTGGAATACTTGGATCTTACACATTGTCAACAGGTTATGGAATTGCCTCCCCAAATTGCACATCAACGATCCCTGAAAACATTATATTTGGCTGGTATGAACCTCAAAGAATTGGCAAGTGGTATTGAAGACCTGTGCAATTTGGAATGTCTAGATTTAGAAAGCGACTTGCTGGAAGTTCTGTCGCCTTCAATCGTTTACCTCAAGAGCCTGAAGGATTTGAGGATCACTGGTTATTCAGCATATGTTATGAAGAGGGACAATCTAGAGTCTCGCAAACTGCCATTTAAACTGCCAAACCTTCAACGTCTCGACATTGATTGGTGTCAAGATCTGTCGGAGCTATCCTTTCTTGAGGGTGTTTGCCCAAACCTTCAACATCTCAAGATTGGGGGGTGTGAACATCTGTTGCAGGTTGGACCATTTCCCACAACATTAATATCACTAGAATTGTCAGACTGTCAAAAATTGAGGCATCTTGAAACGTTGACACACACAAGGCTTCGCAAAGTATATGTTTTTAATTGTTCTGGGTTACAAGAGCTGCCAGGTGTCGAATATTTGATGTCGTTGGAGTTGCTGAGTGTTATTCGTTGTCCCAAAGTGAAGTGGGGTGCTGGAGTGCTGGAGAAGCTGAGCCAACGATTGGAGCAACGCTTCAAAATCACCGACACTCAATTTTAGACTCACTGTAAAGGATTCGAGAAATCTTCAATTTTCAATTAATTAAAGTGGTGTTAATGTGAGGATACTTAAGTGGTGTTTGTAAAAAAATTGATTTTAATATGAAATGAATATGTCATTCCATGTGTATGGTGTAAACCACCAAAACCAAATCTAGGTGGATTGAGATTTTCTGTGCAAAGCATCATAAAATAGCAAGTGACATTTCATGATGTTTGGTGCAAACCACCAAAACCAATCCTATGTAGATTGAGACTTTCTTATACAAATCACCATAAATTAACAAATGCTTAAAAAAAATATAAATCACATTTTATATATAATAAAATAACAAATGATTAAAAAAATTATAAATCACATTATATATATAAATATGATTTATATTTAAATGATTAAATTATGGGTATCTTATTATAATAAGAAATAAAGTAATCTAATTTATGGTTATTAGCTTAGTGATTAGATGATCATATTTCCCCAAAAGGTTGTGTAGTCTACTTCATACTCATGTTATTGTTCAAGTGATGGACATATAAACTATGCATTCATATTACATATAAATCAAATGATTAAAAATGGATACTGAGTTTTTATGGTAAACCTTTATACTTCCTACATAGAGAATATATACAAATATGTATGAAAAGATATGCTTGCATCATTATTAAACTGAATCACAATGTCGAAAGCAAAGTTGATTCCATTATAAGCAATATGTGTGTACATCTAGTATTTGTCCAAGTTCAGGAACTGCAAACAAAGGTCTTTTTTCCAATTCTACTCTAATAAAAAAACGTTGTGGAGTTTGGTCTAACATAAGCAAAGGGTTTTTTTATCTCCAAGGGATTTGGAGAGATCTTTGGTAAGCACCCTTTTGAGGTAGTGTAGTTTAGCTCTCAATTAGTATCATTTAGCACAATTTTTTTTAGATTATGACATATCCTAGCTACTAGTGGTTAAAGTCCATAATAAAAGGGAATGGTGTGGAGTTGTTGATCCATAGTCATCCGACTGGCAGGTAAATAAACTAATCAAAGTGACTCCCACCCCTCCACTCTAATGGCAAGGAATCCTTCTTTGGTAATGAGAATTGTGAACATAAGGTTTGCTGAAACATTGATACTCTTCCTAGCTAATATGATATCAATGATAACCAACCATCCAAGAGGATCCCATGACCATGCAAAAGTTGAAACATATGCATAGATGAGGACTACAACTAGAAAAATAAAATTACATTATTTATTGCCTCCCTTAGAGAGATCCACATCTTGGGCGATGTCGTCGTGCTCTACATAATTTTTCCACAGCCCTAAGAGTAGTACAAGAGTTCCAAGGTTGCATCAAAGAAAAATAAAAAAAGGTTTCTGGTGTGTTCCTCACTATTATTACCTCCGTGACAGAGGGTATCGAGTGGATGATACAAATTTAAGAATGGAATGGCATTTAGGTTAGACGTGGTCGATGAATATATTGCAACTCGTATAGATGTGATTGCACTGGAGTGCTAGATAGTTGCAGAGGTGTTTCCTCCACACCATGCCCATTTTTTTAACAAGTATATTCTTCGTCTCTGGAAGAAACATGTAAATGAAAATCCTTATAATCAAAACAAACCTTGCAAAGAATATAAACAATCTGAATTTTCATGTGGCAAAGCATGGCGAGAAATCCTTGCGCGAAGATGAATGTGAATAGAAATCTGCCCAGCTGATCGTATCTCTAGAGGGAAAATCTCAATAGAATCCAACCATCCAAGAGGACCCCGTGAATACAATAAAAGATGTGTATCCTTTTGTCAGACTTCCTTCTCCAAATGATCCAAATTTAAGCCATAAGCTATTATAACTTGAAAAAAATACAAAAATAAGTTGTCAACATTAGAGATTCATAAATAGAATATATAAATATATGAAATATACTGTTAAAAAAACAAAAATTACTTGTCAAGCTCGATCCATAAATCCATTACTAAATTGGATTTGCCCAAATGCTTATCTCCTTTATTAAGTACAAATATACACTATACTTGGGAGTATCAAATGAATTAACCAACTTGAGAAAAAATGATAGATGCATCTATTAACTACCAAGAAACACTATTAACTACCAAGAAACACTATCAATCAATCAATCCATAAGGCTTAACTACTAAGAATCAAGAGTGGTAGAAGGAAGAATATCAATCAATCCATAAGGCTTAACTTTTTTTCATACAGCAATCATAAAGATTAACTTATGTACATAATTCATGTGAAATCATATGAATTTAACTTAAAGTACATGATAATAAAATTTAAATATATGAACCATAACCTATATTCTCCATGTTAATACAATTTATTCTTCACACGGCAATCCATAAAGATTAACTTATGTACATAATTCATGTGAAATCATATGAGTTTAACTTCAAGTACATGATACTAAAATTTAAATATATGAACCATAACGTATATTCTCCATGTTAATACAATTTAATATTGTTAATATTAGGATTAACTTATGTACATAATTCATGTGAAATCGTATGAATTTAGTTAAAAGTACATGAAAATAAAATTTAAATAAGTGAACCATAACCTATAGTTGCAATGTTAATACAATTTAGTATTGTGAATCCTAGCATATAGTTTATAGGTTGAACCCTTATGGATTAATGACAAGGAACCATATGGATATACTTTTGGTTGCTAGTTACACAATAACAAAGACTTGTTTTACTATTTTAAGTAAATGATATTGTGGGAGAAAGGTTAAGAATGTAGAGGGAGTACTAACATATTAATAGCTACATTAAGGGTTTTAAAGGTAAAGAGGTTTCTTAATTAAGTTGAGAGCAATAGTGAACTAAATTAAGATATCATAAGATAGACCAGTGACAATGACAAAAAGAGAAAAGCAAATAGTAAAAATTTTTAGGTGTGCTACAAATACATGAAATAGACATAATAAAAACCTTAATGTTGTTTTAACAAAATTTATAATTAATAATTATAAAAAAATGAATCCCCTAATATTAATATAATGGAAGCCTATATATGTTTTGAAATTTGTTTTTTATAAAATATGAGAAAGAAAAAACTAATAATCCATTTGAAGTTGCTTGCATTTTTCATCCCTTTGTCAAACTCCTACACTATATAGAGTTTCTTTGTTTGTTTGTAGTGGACAAGGTCCACTTATTATTTTGCCTCCCTCGCATTTCATATGAATAAAGGGAGGAGATATTCCTTTGTATCATTCATTCTTGTTCACTCATGTATTCACATACATGTGTTAAAGATGTGATAGCTAAATCGAACTAGACTCTATACTTTTTCTTGAATGTGTTTTGTCTCGGTCTTAAGCACCATTGTCCTATCGTATCAAACAAAACACTCTTATGAAGATATCAACAATCTAAGGTGAAATAAATTGTTTGAAAGTCTACCCAAAAATCACCAAAAACAAAGTTATCGTTTGAGACAAAATTTCAAGTACCCAGAGTCACAACAGTCAAAGAAACGAGTCTAATGGTTAGGGATATTAAAGATATGGGACTTCAAAGCTATAATGTCACTCTCATGGATGAATAATATAGAGATTGGATTGGTGATATGTTAAAAGAGGATTAATCCCCTTCCTGGTCGGATCATGAGCTCCCATCCAAAGAGCACATATAGCTGGAAGCTTCGAATTTAGGATAAAGAATTGAGAAGTTCTATTCTTGGATGGTTTCATAGGAACCTACCATAAGCTACAAGGTAATTGATCCTTTCCACATGTGGGATTTCCAATAAAAAAGTTGATCCTTGATGCATATGTGCTTGCAATGTAGAGGTAATTGTTTATGTAGCCCGAGTGCCTTAACTATAGAGATATAATAGGATATGGTGTTGAATGATGATGTGCAACCTTCCTAATGCCACAATATCTCGTGCCATTTAACTCTAATTTTTTGATGAGATGTATTGTCAAACCCATGCAACACACCTAACCCACATACATTAATGACATACCTAACCCATACACATAAATGATCCACCTCATCCACACATGTAAACAATGCATCGATGGGTTTCAAGGACGTAACCATGGTTAGGGAGGAAACCCATGATTTAGGACTTAAAGGACTCTTCAAGGGCTTGAGGATAATGAACAACACCATAAACGACCACACTCAACCTCCCTTAGCGATCTTTGGTGTCAAAGTGGGGACACATATGAAAACATTAAGAGCTTTTCAACATGAAGGTTGGGTATAACTACCTTGACCATGATGAAGGGAGGAAACCTCAACCTATTACTATCATTTGGAAAAATAACCACAAATCATCATGCGATAGCCCTTAACTAGCATAAGCACCTATCATGGCATTTCATACAATGACATCTTGTTGAGGCTTATAAAAAGTGATTGTCTAGTTATTAGTTATTATGGATGTAATTTATATATAAATGTTTTACACATGAAAGGAAGGATATTTTATAGTGGTACCAACAATTATTATAAGATTCCATAAAATGGTAAGTGTTTTAACACACACACACACACATGTTACATAGAATAGAGAGGAGAAATCCAAGCAAGTAAGCATAATCACCTCAAAGTGGATCAACTATTATGTTAGTTGGTGGGTCATTTCATATATGGACATATAGTTTGACATAAGGATCAAGGTATATTAACACTGATATATTACCACAAGCTAATGCTCGTGACCAAGAAAGAATGGCACTAACATATGAGGTAGTATAGGGCCTTCTACATGTCTCATTATCCATGGAGAGCCATATTTGAGGGCCTACAACCTTAATTTATGTTCGAAAGGGAGATGGGTTGGTTCCCTCTCCCATAGGCCTGCCATTCATAACACACATCAAACCTCATATATGTGTTAAAAGAACCATTCATAACCAGATACGATTTTGTGATAAGTAAAAACAAAAGAAGATATTTAATAAATTGGAACCTGGTTATCTATTCCCAAGAAGGCCACCCTCTAAGGCTGTATCTCGACTCTCTTTTTCTCTTTGTCAACGTCAAGCTTCCAAGAGAGTTATGCAGCATGGATCTTTTCCTCCTCGACGTGAGCTAAGAAATATTTTCCCCAGAGTGGGAAAGCAGTTCCTCTCCCATCTCTTTTGGAAATATTTCTCTTCATGTATATAATCTCTCCCCAAACATAGTCATAACAAAACAGGCCAGTTTTGCTCCACTTTGTACACCACCGTGGGCCGGTATAGCTCCACTTTGTACTGTGTCTAGTGTCATGTCTCTCATAACTAAGAATCCGGGTCCCCATATGTCACTGACCACTTAAGGGACAAGATAATGACGGTGGTTGTCCCCACCTATCACCCCAGACGATTCGTTTTGACTTGTTAATGTCAGTCACCGCTCACTGGCTTACCGATTGACCCATTGCTGTCAGTCGATGCCCACCGGATCACCGGATGGAAGTTGTATAAATAAGAGGTCTCTGGCTCATTTGAGCATATAGAGTTTTAGAGTTTGAGTGTGTTTCTCTGCAAGTAAGAGTCTTAGTCCAAGTCTGTAAGTGAGAAGTATGCTCTGCAACTTGTTGTTTATGGTATAAGATTGCATCAGAAACTCTGAAGTAAGAATCGAGTCTGTAAGAGAAGAGTATGCTCTGCAACTTGCCATTACTGGTATAAGATTGCATCAGAAATTCATATTGTGTTATTGAGTCTATAAATGAAGAGTATGCTCTGCAACTTGCCTTCCATGGTATAAGATTACATCAGAAATTATGTTCTGATTATCTGTGTATAAGTTTGGTTTGGTAATGACGAGCTTCACCCTCCGAAGCCGATTTACCCTGTGTATGTCTGCAACTACATTGTAATCTGTTGTTATCTTGGAATATAAAGAATTGTTGAAGTCTATTGTTCGATCTCGGAGCGATTGGTATCAAAGCCAGGTTGCGTCTGTGACTCAGTACTGTTTACATTTATTCTGTAAGTTGATACATAAGATCTTTAAGTTCTGTATTTTCTATTTTGCACGTCTTTCTCTGTGTAAGCTAGATAAATTATGTCCTGTAGGCTACGGAAATGGTAGTCGAGAAAATAGATTGGACCTAGATATTTATAAGAGGTTTTTAGTTTCAGCCGCAGCTGAGGGATAGCGAAGTAAGTCCGAGTGATAGAAAAACCCGTGTGAGGATAAATCTCATTGAAATGGATCTAACTATGGATGCAGTTTCTCACTTAACTCTAGAATGCCAGCAGGAGGATACTGCTGAAGTATCTTTAGCAGAACGTCGGTCTTCTTATCAACATGCTTCATCTGAGTAAAATTCATCTGTTATACATATCCACGATGTTAACCTGTCACAAGATTGGTAGTTGCCTACAATATTGCCCTCTGATGTCTACAAGCTTAAATGGTGGAAATATGCCTCTGCCACCCAAATTAAGATTTCCTCTGTAGATATATCCTTTACTGACTCTGAGGAACCTGTGCATATAAACCTTCTTTACCATCAGCAAATAGACTGGGCTATTAAAGCCGGTTATAAATACGCACACCTTGGTGCTATCAAGTTAGGTCTAGGTCCTTTAGTCAGACCTTATCTTTCTGTGTCTTCACTTTGTGTAACAATCGACACACATCATCAAACTTTTGCAGATGCCATCATTGGTGTTTTTACTACACCCCTTCATGATGGTCCTGCTTTTGGGACTGTTTTCCCAAAATATTCTGTCAGCCTTGATGACCCGGATATCTATGATGCAAGGCTCCAAAATTATGCAGCTCAAAGTCGATGTCTGTATCCACTTCGGTAACGATACACTTCCCCCATTAAGGTCTAAATTTCATCAGAGTTCGCACCTGCAAAGCGTGGTGGAGTCTGATAAGTCCAAGCAAGCCACACCTATCACTTTTGATTGGATAGGCATAAATTATCCTAAACAATGGGAAGTCAGGTATAAAGAACTCAGAAATGCTGACAGTATACAACATACTCTCAGAAACAATCCCTTAATATTTGACAGACAGACTAGCTCATTCAGGCTACCTAAGAAAACCCCAGCACCAAAATTCTCTCCTCCTCTGATCAGATCTTCCTCTGTCTCCTCTTTTGTTTCAAGTCATAACCAAATACTGAGAGATTCAAATTCTTCTTCCTTATCTGAATCTCCTTCTAAATCTTACACTGGCCTTCATGATACAAAACACTGAGGCCAGCATACAGAATGTCAAGCCTGCAGAAAAATCCAACAAAGGATCCAACACCATAAGTAGAGTCAACACCCCAGCTTAGGAATGTTTAGTTTGCCAAGACAAAACGAATCTTATGAGGCTGCAGTCCAAGGTCGAAAATCTTATTTCCCTGGCAGGAACTTACCCGAAGTTCCCTTTAGATAGCATTCCCCAGATGGACTAGTTAAGAAAGAATTCATTCCCTACAAATCTACTGGTCTAGATGACTCAGCATCTGATGAAATTAAATTGGCAAATTGGGGTAACATGCAACAAAAGTTGACTGCCCAGAATATCGATGATATGGCTTCTGATCTCCAGAATATTAAACAAGCCATAATCAAAGAACAATAGAAAATTGCTATGGTATAAACCAAGCTAGGACTCATAGATCATCTTCTATCTGATTCTGCAGCAATCAAGGAAGCAGTAGCTAAGGCTGCTGACAAAACTAAAAGAAGGTTAGATAGAGAGGAACTTATGAGTCAAACTCATGAATTGAAGAAAAGAGTTCCAGGTCTTAGTCCTTCAGCCCTAGCACTTGCAGCACAGGTTCATAAAAAGAAAGACCCAGAAAGTAGACACCATCGCAGTGTATCATTTGGAATGATGAGTGTCCAGACTGATGATAGACTCGAAATCAACCTTGGACAAGATGAAGTTGAATTTGATGAAGTAAAAGAATGGATAGGACATTTCAATTCCTTCCCTCAAGCCTTCGATCCAAAATACTTAAATATGATGTCTGCATATCACCAGCATGCTAAATCCTCAGCAACACACAATCCACCTCCTGAATATGATGTGAGAATGCCAGATGCCTCTCAAGATCCAAACCTGAAATTTCAGATTGGTATAAACTCGATGAACAACTTAGTCTCACAAATGCCAGAACAACCAATATTGAATATTCAATGTCAACCAAGAGAAGACATTAAGACTGCTATACAGATGCTCACTCAATGGGTACTGTATAAAATAACTCAAGATGATTCTCTTACTGGATAGCAGTTAGCAGGCTAGCTTATCGCAGGCTTATTCGGATTGGCAAATGAATGGTGGAGATGGCTTCCACAGGAAGCAAGAAATGAAATCCTGTTAGCCCTAGATGCAGACCAACAACTATTAGCTTCTCTAGGAAAAGAATTCTATGGCTCCAATGAACGAGAAGACTCGGAGCATTTAGCCTCCTTATTCATGTTAGCCCGCCTCTATGACCTCTCACAGAGTGAGCAGTGTTTCTGCTATATGCAGCGATTATTGATTTCGTCCAGGAAATATGGAGACCCAACCTACCTGAAACATTATCTCAGGAGTTTTCCAGGTCATGTTCCCGATGCAGTAGAATAGTACATCAAAGATAAGAACATAAATTATAGAGGACTCTCTTTGGCACAGCTGCATAGCTATATTTTGGAAACTTGGCAAGAACATTGCCTTAAGAAACGGGTGAGTAAAGATTTTAAAAGACACCAGAATATGTACTCGCCATCTTTCTGCAAGAATGTTGCAAAGATGCCCGACTAGGGATGCGGAGCACACAATCGTGGCCATTTAAAAGACAATTGTAAATTCCACAAGAAGAAAAAGGGATTTTATACCAGTCAACCCAGATATCATTATCCTGATAAACCATATAAACAGGATAGGAGAAAGAAATCCCATAATTTCAAACAATTTCACAAACCACAACAAAGAAGGTTTGTGAAACGAAGAACAAATAAAAATGCAACCGAAAATTGTTTTATATGTGGCCAAAAGGGCCATTGGGCTAATAAGTGTCCGAAGAAAAAATCAAAGCCCAAATTAACAGCTTTTTGTGAACAGCTAGACACCTGTTGGTGGGATCTTCCATCTGAAGACGAATCGCCTTCTGGCAAAGTTCTATTTTTACCTTCCGATGCATCCAGTGATTCCTCTGATTCTGAGTCTAACATTGACCAGTTTGCTCTTAAGAAATTTGACCCTAAATATTCATCTTCCTCTGATTCTGATTCAGTCCCAAATTTGGGAGGGTTCGAGCCCCCAGACTTTGATTTCTCTCTTTATATGTTTTCATTAACCAAGCCTCAAAGTCTTGAGAAGCAGATCCTGTGTATGTCTGCAACTGCATTGTAATCTGTTGTTATCTTGGAATATAAACAATTGTTGAAGTTTGCTGTTCGATCTTGGAGCGATTGGTATCAGAGCCAAGTAGCGTCTGTGACTCAGTACTGTTTACAGTTATTCTATAAGTTGATACATAAGATCTTCAACTTCTGTATTTTCTGTTCTGTATGTCTTTCTCTATGTAAGCTAGATAAATTGTGTTTGATAGGCTACGGAAATGGTAGTCGAGTAAATAGATTGGACCTAGAGATTTATAAGAGGTTTTTAGTTTCGGCTGCAGCTGAGGGATAGCGAAGTAAGTCCGAGTGATAGAAAAACCCGTGTGAGGATAAATCTCATTGAAATGGATCCAACTATGGATGCGATTTCTCACTTAACTCTAGAATTCCAGTAAGAGGATACTGCTGAAGTGTCTTTAGCAGAATGCCGGTCTTCTTATCAACATGCTTCGTCTAAGTCAAATTCATCTATTATACATATCCATGATGTTAACCCGTCACAAGATTGGTAGTTTCCTAAAATATTGCCCTCTGATGTCTACAAGCTTAAATGGTGGAAATATGCTTCTGCCACCCAAATTAAGATTTCCTCTGTAGATATATCCTTTAATGACTCTGAGGAACCTGTGCATATAAACCTTCTTGACCATCAGCAAATAGACTAGGCTATTAAAGCCGGTTATAAATACGCACACCTTGGTGCTATCAAGTTAGGTCTAGGTCCTTTAGTCAGACCTTATCTTTCTGTGTCTTCACTTTGTGTAGCAGTCGACACACGTCATCAAACTTTTGCAGATGCCATAATTGGTGGTTTTACTGCACCCCTTCATGATGGTCCTACTTTTGGGAATGTTTTCCCAAAATACTCTGTCATCCTTGACGACCCACATATCTATGAATTGTTGAAAGCCTATATTCTTCCTCAGGGTTTTCGCATGATGCAAGGCTCCAAAATTATACAGCTCAAAGCCGTTGTCTGTATCTGCTTCGTTAATGATACACTTCCCCCATTAAGGTATAAATTTCATCAGAGTTCGTACCTACAAAGTGTGGTGGAGTCTGATAAGTCCAAGCAAGCCACACCTATCACTTTTGATTGGACAGGCATAAATTATCCTAAACAATGGGAAGTCAGGTATAAAGAACTCAGAAATGATGACAGTATACAACATACTCTCAGAAACAAGCCCTTAATATTTGACAGATAGACTAGCTCATTCAGGATACCTGAGCAAACCCCAGCACCAAAATTCTCTCCTCCTCTGATCAGATCTTCCTCTGTCTCCTCTTTTGTTTCAAGTCATAACCAAAGACTGAAAGATTCAAATTCTTCTTCCTTATTTGAATCTCCTTCTACATCTTACACTGGCCTTCATGATACAGAACACCGAGGCTAGCATACAGAATGTCAAGCCTGCAGAAAAATCCAACAAAGGATCCAACACCATAAGTAGAGTCAACACCCCAGCTTAGGAATGTTTAGTTTGCCAAGACAAAACGAATCTTATGAGGTTGTAGTCCAAGGTCAGAAATCTTATTTCCCTAGCAGGAACTTACCTGAAGTTCCCTTCCGACAGTATTCCCCAGATGGTCTAGTTAAGAAAGAATTCCTTCCCTACAAATCTACTGGTCCATATGACTCAGCATCTGATGAAATTAAATTGGAAAATTGGGGTAACATGCAACAAAAGTTGACTGCCCAGAATATCGATGATATGGCTTCTGATCTCTAGAATATTAAACAAGCCATAATCAAAGAACAGCAGAAAATTGCTATGGTAGAAACCACGCTAGGACTCATAGATCATCTTCTATCTGATTCTGCAACAATCAAGGAAGCAGTAGCTAAGGCTGCTGACAAAACTGAAAGAAGGTTATATAGACTAGAGGAACTTATAAGTCAAGCTCATGAATTGAATAAAAGAGTTCCAGGTCTTAGTCCTTCATCCGTAGCACTTGCAGCACAGGGTCATAAAAAGAAAGACCCAGAAAGTACACACCATCGCAGTGTATCATTTGGAATGATGAGTGTCCAGACTGATGATAGACCCGAATTCAACTTTGGACAAGATGAATTTGAATTTGATGAAGTAAAAGAATGGATAGGATATTTCAAGTCCTTCCCTCCAGCCTTAGAGCCAAAATACTTAAATATGATGTTTGCATATCACCAGCATGTTGAATCCTCAGCAACACACAATCCACCTCCTGAATATGATGTGAGAATGCCAGATGCCTCTCGAGCTCCAAACCTAAAATTTCAGCTTGGTATAAACTCGATGAAAAACTTAGTCTAAAAAATGCCAGAACAACCAGTATTGAATATTCAATGTCAACCAAGAGAAGACATTAAGGCTGCTATACAGATGCTCACTCAATGGGTACTGTATAAAAGAACTCAAGATGATTCTCTTACTGGACAGCAGTTAGCAGGCCAGCTTATCGCAAGCTTATCCAGATTGGCAAATGAATGATGGAGATGGCTTCCACAGGAAGCAAGAAATGAAATCCTGTTAGCCCCAGATGCAGACCAACAACTATTAGCTGCGCTAGGAAAATAATTCTATGGCTCCAATGAATGACAAGACTCGGAGCATTTAGCCTCCTTATTCATGTCAGCCCGCCTCTGCGACCTCTCACAAAGTGAGCAGTATTTCTGCTATATGCAGCGATTATTGATTTCTTCTGGGAAATATAGAGTCCCAACCTACCTGAAACATTATCTCAGGATTTTTCTAGGTCATGTGCCCGATGCAGTAGAATAGTACATCAAAGATAATAACATAAATTATAGAGGACTCTCTTTGGCACAACTGCATAGCTATATTTTGGAAACTTGGCAAAAACATTTCCTTGAGAAATGGGTGAGTAAAGATTTTAAAAGACACCAGAATATGTACTCGCCATCTTTCTGCAAGAATGTTGCAAAGATGCCCGACTGGGGATGCGGAGCACATAATCGTGGCCATTTAAAAGACAATTGTAAATGCCACAAGAAGAAAAAGGGATTTTATACCAGTCAGCCCAGATATCATTATCCTGATAAACCATATAAACAGGATAGGAGAAAGAAATCCCATAATTTCAAACAATTTCACAAACCACAACAAAGAAGGTTTGTGAAACGAAGAACAAATAAAAATGCAACCGAAAATGGTTTTATATGCGGCCAAAAGGGCCATTGGGCTAATAAGTGTCCGAAGAAAAAATCAAAGCCCAAATTAGCAGCTTTTGTGAACACCTAGACCCCTATTGGTGGGATCTTCCATCTGAAGACGAATCGCCTTCTGGCCAAGTTCTATTTTTACCTTTCGATGCATCCAATGATTCCTCTGATTCTGAGTCTGACACTAACCAGTTTTCTCTTAAGAAATTTGACCCTGAATCTTCATCTTCCTCTGATTCTGATTCAGTCCCAAATTTGGGAGGGTTCAAGCCCCCAGACTGTGATTTCTCTCTTTATATGTTTTCATTAGCCAAGCCTCAAATTCTTGAGAAGCATATAGCAGCAATTGATCTGCAGCTTTCAGAAACACCTCCATTTGAGTATATGCTGAGAGCTTCATTAAAAGAAGAGAAGAAGCAGTTGCTTAGGAAACTAGAACAAGATAAGGGGAAAAGAAAGGTAAGCTCTGTAACTCCTGTTACTTATAATCCTGTTGATTTGTACAAAGGATATCCAGATGGACATGAGAATAGGCAAGCTTACAGAATTGACAAAGAGCATATGCTACGGCTCCAGGTAAGAGAAAAACAGCAGCAGTTAAAGCACCTGGTAGCGGAAATTGAGGAATTAAAGAGTGTGATTAAGGTGATCCATATTGAAAGGGATCAATCATCAGATGAAGAGCTGAGTAAGCACTACGATTTAGCTATGGAGACTGAAAGTCCCAAGATCAGAGAACCTTCTCCAGATCCAAACCTTGGTATGCTTACTGGTCCCAAAATATTTGTTAATGTATAGTTCACTCCTAAAGAGTTTAAGCCTTACTCTTTAGACTGCTTAATCGACTTTGGTTGCCAAGTCAATTTGGCAAAAGGATCAGCTTTGCCCCAATTTTACTGGGAGAATACTTCTAACAAAGGATCTACCATCGAAGGAACCCTTGTCCCTCTAAAAGCCAGATCTGATAATTTCCCTGTACAGTTTAATGATGTTCATGACCAGTTGACATTGTATAGACTAGATGATATCAATGAGGATTGCATTCTAGGATCTGAGTTCCTTGCTAGAGTAAGTCCCTTCTCAGTGGATACTACGAAAATGGTATTCACCTGTATCATAAACAACCATCCTGTATAATTACCCATATTTTTCCATTCTTCTCCCAAATGTCTTTCTATTGTACATAAATCTGAGAAGAAACTGAACCCCGCTCATCTGTTAAAAATGGAGCACTGCATTGCATTCTCTGAAATGCATGGAGATAAAGCACTGGCTAACATCAAGGATAAGCTAGTGAAAGAGTGTTGTTCTGAAAGTCCAAATGCATTTTGGAAACGAGAGAAATACTTTGTTTCTCTACCTTACGACTCACAGCAGAAAATCAAGCCTATGAAAGCCTCAGCAAGACTGATGTCACCCTCTGAAAGGGAATTCTGCGCAAAGGAAATTAAAGAGCTACTAGAGAAAGGTTTGATTGAGCCCTATAAGAGCCCTTGGGCATGTAGAGCCTTTGTGGTGAATAAGCACTCTGAGGTAAAAAGAGGTAAGCCAATATTGGTGGTGAATTACAAGCCACTGAATGCAGTTTTGCAGAAGGTAAGATATCCCCTTCCTGATAAGTCTAGCCTTGTACAGTGAATAACAGGATGCACTATCTTCAATAAGTTCGACCTCAAATCGGTATTTTACCAGATTGGAATCAAAGCTGAAGACAGGTATAAAACTACATTTGTTGTACCTCATGGGCAATACCAATGGAAGGTACTGCCTTTTGGAATAAACAATGCCCCGTCTGAGTTTCAAAAGCAGATGGAAGAAATTTTTCGAGACAAGATTTGGGCATTAGTGTTTATTGATGATGTGTTAATTTGTTCTAAGAACTTGTAAGTACATCTGAAACATCTGCAACAATTCTATGAACTTGTTTATAAGCATGGGTTGGTGCTTTCAGAAAGTAAGATGGAAATTGGTAAGACATAAATGGAATTTTTGGGATTCAAGATTCAGAAAGGCCAAGTAGTTTTACAAAAGCATGTTCTGACTGTATTTAATCAATTTCCAGATCAAATATTGGATAAAATCCAGCTTCAAAGATTCCTAGGGAGTCTTAATTACATTAGACCATTTTATAAAGGGCAAGCTGCTGATATTCATTTGTTGCAGCAAAGATTGAAGAAAAATCCTCCTCAATGGCCTACTGCAATGACCTCTGCAGTTCAAAAGATTAAGTCTAAAGTACTTGATCTTCCTCCATTGTCTTTTCCACAAGGATCAGGCCAGCTGATCATCGAGACTGACACATCTTCTCATACATGGGGAGGAGTACTCATTGAATTTATCAATGGAAAAGAACAAGTTTGCGAATATGGCTTTGGATCGTTCAAAGCAGCTGAATTAAATTATCCTTCCAGCCATAAGGAAATCCTTGCTGTCAAAAAGACAGTGCAACATTTTATTCTATTTTTGAAACCTATTAGGTTTATTATTCGAATAGATTTAAAGATCATGGCTGGTATCTTTAAGAATGAAAATCTAATGGCTGAAAATAGTAGCAGGATTTTAAAATGGTTTATTTGGTTAAGCAATTTTGATTTTGACATTGTTTATAAAACAGGTCACTTAAATTGTCTTCCTGATATGATCACCAGGGAGCAATCTGAGCAGGTTAAGCCAGGTTTGAAGATGTTTTCAGCATGAGCTTCTAGCTCCAATCCAGGTTCAGCAGGAGCATCAAGCTCCAATCCAGACCAACCAAGCTCAGGTCATGACCTAACACCACCCTGCAGACCCAGATATGGTATGTTCCTCTTACCTTGGGATGCATCAATTTCTGAGGATGAACGAAGACAGCTGCTGGAATTTGCATCCAAAGACGAAGCTAAAAGATTTCTCGAACTAACACTCATAAAGCAAATACAGTCTTCTCCAATGAAGATTGAAATCATGGAACGTTGGGAACGAGATGCATTCAGAAGCTTTGAGGGTGCCCAAGAAAAGCTCAGGAAATGCAGAGAAGTCTGGTTAGACTGCAATGATGAAGATGACGGTCCACTTTGGTATGTGGATATCGGTGATGGTCATCTTATCTGGAATTCATATAATATAATTCTCATATGTTGCAGGGAGCAAAGAAAAATTGTCATTTGTGCAAATCCCAACAATCTGCGTCATGGAGCTTGGTCCGGATGGACTGAGATTTTGTTAGATAAGTTCTGTCCCCGAAATGACTAGGAGAACCGAAGAGCCAAATTCATCTTGCACATGAAGGAAGATATTGAAGTTGCAGTGTGAGAACATCAGTGGTTTAAGTTTCTGTTGCACCATGAGGGAGGAAAGTATAACAAGTTGGAACACACAGTGTTCACCTCCCAAAAATATATAAAAAGAGATGGCCAAGGACGAAGAACCGACACCAGGATCTATACCAGACAAATCCCTTTGAAATTCAAAGTAGAGTCTCATTTCCGAGGTGAATTCCTATGTGACTCTAATGAATTATTTCATGGGTCGGATATTGAGCACTGTTTCAACCCAATGCTATATCCTTCGCCAAAATTAGAAGATAATCCACCTATCTTCGAAGATTCTCAATTTTACGATTTCGATGATGTGGACTGGGATTGTCCATGTGGAGGTGAATATCCAATGGGACGCGGAATATGCCTTGGCTTACAAGGCAGGGACCCATACGATTAATGGAAGCAGTGTTGGACCTCAGAAGACTATCGTGGGCCAGTTTTGCTCCACTTTGTACACCGCCGTGGGCCGATATAGCTCCACTTTGTACTGTGTCTAGTGTCATGTCTCTCATAACTAAGAATCCGGGTCCCCATATGTCACTGACCACTTAAGGGATGAGATAATGAGGGTGGTTGTCCCCACCTGTCACCCTAGATGATTCATTTTGACTTGTTAATGTCAGTCGCCGCTCATCGGCTTACCGATTGACCCATTGCTGTCAGTTGATGCCCACCGGATCACTGGATGGAAGTTGTATAAATAAGAGGTCTCGGGCTCATTTGAGCATATAGAGTTTTAGATTTTGAGTGTGTCGCTCTGCAAGTAAGAGTCTTAGTCCGATTCTGTAAGTGAGAAGTATGATTTGCAACTTGTCGTTTATGGTATAAGATTGCATCAGAAACTCTGAAGTAAGAATCGAGTCTGTAAAGAGTCTGTAAGAGAAGAGTATGCTCTACAACTTGCCATTACTGGTATAAGATTGCATCAGAAATTTGGATTGTGTTATTGAGTCTGTAAATGAAGAGTATGCTCTACAACTTGCCTTTAACAAAACAATCTTCTTCCATGCTTAGGTGTGCGTCGCCCCTTTCCCCAACATTACATTTGGATTTCTCTCAAGAGAGGCATTTATCAATTACATCGTAATTGCTCATCCAAGGTAAATCCTTAAACAAAGACTGATATTGAAACTACGAAAGAGGCCACCTATCCTCCACGCAGAGTTAAGCACCTTTCCTTCTAATGTCTACGAAAAATTTTGGGTTCGTCTCTTACTCCAATGTAATCGAGTTTCCAACACAAAAAATATAGTTTCTCTATCGAATCCCTAACTTCCTTCCTTGCATAAAAAAAATGCCTCTCAAAAATAAACCAAAAGTAGTTTCCCTATTGAATCCCTAACTCCCTTCTTTGCATAACTCTACACTTTACCTTGTCCTTTTTCCCCATTTTCCTCCTTCCTCTTGGCTTCGGTCTTTTGCGGGCGGATCCTAGAGTAGGAAAAACACATTTTTACTTAAGATAACCACATTTCTGACTCTTTGTCCAGGTATCCAACCTCCATGATCAAAAGAAAAATGGAGTGAAAAAACACAACGCATATACAGATGCAAAATGAAAGAACATTTATCAACTGTAAACTCTACTTGATTCTTTAACAATCATTCAACATATTCAGTGCATTCATAAGCAAATCCATTGCATAAAGAATATAACAGAGAATACTTATCTTGAAGATGAAGTTGTCCTACAAATAGCTATGTCGCTACAACATTCCACCCAACTATAGACAGTTGTGTTCATCAATCTCTCAGCACAACTTCGACCCCCGAGCTGGGCATGATTTCCACAAGGAACTAGGGAACAACACACTCACACATAGCCAAAACATATCAAACATAGTCAATCCAACCTACAGTTGGGTATATCAGACTGCCCACCCAAACCAATACAGGATTTGGTTTATCATACTAGAGGAAATCAATCCAATATACTAATGGGTTTATTACGCTACTCAACCAAGACAACTAATAGTTGGGTTTATCAGACTGCAGGCAGTCAAGCCAACATTCACATTGAGGACCAGCCAAGCCAACTAACAGATGGGTTTATCGAGATACTCAGCCAAGCTATCATACTGTTGGGTGTTGATGCTCAACCTTCACCTGCTGACATTTCATGCACTTAGAAATATACTTAGCAATGTCCTTTTTCATTCCTGGCCAAAAATACGGCTTTCTAGTTATAGCAATTTCTTTCTAATATCCTGGGTGACCAGAATATGGAGCTTGATGGATTTCATCCATAACAATTCTCCTCAATCCTTCCACATTTGGAATATAAATTTTGTTCTTATAGGTAATAAGTTCATGTTCTTCCAATTTATATCCTTCATACTTCTTCTCAAGATTTTGCTACTGCAACTTGTCCTTTATTTGAACATACATTTCATCCTCAGCAATATGATTAATAATCTATTGCCTCAGATCTTATTGGCAAGTACTAAGAGATGCCACATGCATTTCATGCACCTTCCTGCTGAGTGCATCAACCACCTTTTTTTCTTTTCATTTTATGTGTTTGATTTCAAAATCAAACTCGCACAAATTTCCATCCATCTAGCTTTCCTAGCATTTAAAGTTGGTTGATCAAACAAGCATTTCAAGCCATAGTGGTCTATCCTTAGCTCAAATTTTATTCCCACTAAGTAATGTCTCCACATCTTGAGAGCATGTACTATGGATGCAAGTTCTAGATCATGAGTATCATAGTTATTCTCATGCTCCTTCAATTTTATGGACTCATAGCATACCACGTGGTTGTCTTGCATAAGAAATCCTCCAAGTCCTTTATTGTATGCATCAATACACACCACAAGGTCTTTTTTTGGGTCTACAATTTTCAGAATTGGTGCACTTGTAAGAAGATTCTTCAACTACTAGAAATCAGAAACCGATTATGGGGACCATTCCTCATTCACCCAGGAAAACCATTGTGGTATGCATTGCAACGAAAGAGATAGGGGCCTAATTTCACAAGGAATAGGGGGGGAATTGTCCAAACACTTGAGCCAATAAGGTGAGACCAGAAGTCAATGAGAGAAACCATAAGCTCTCATCTACCATTTTCATCCTCTGTACTCAATCATTCAATTCTTCCAGAAGTTGGTTGAGGCAGTTAATGCCTTGGGCAAGGCGACGTATGGCAGTAAGATTTTGTCTCATTGCAATACTGTATTCTGGGGAAGCCACATTCTTGATTGTGAAGCAAGTAATCACGTGAATACATTCCCATCCCATCATTTCTAGAGTCTCCCAGAACATTAATGGTATTCTTCCATTCGTTTCATTATTCGACTATCCTGAGTCGTGGAACGAGTTGTTCAGCAGTGTTATCCTCACACAGAGTATTATCCCACAAACACAACGAGAGCAAGAAGAGGTGTTCGTTTCATGTTTTGCAGTGTATATCTTCACCTAGCCTTCGCTGGGAGCCATGATAATTATGTTACAGTGTTTTTATGTATTACAGAGTGGTATGGAACCCTAGTTGTTTGTGTTACAGAGTGGAGCCCTGTGTTGTTGTGTCTCCTTGCGGTTTTCTATTATATGTGCCCTAGTTTGGATCTGAACTGTATGCAATAATTAGGAGTGGAAGAGACACCGAATTGTCTTTATAAACATAGTGAAGAGAGGAACCTCACAAAAATATAAGAGTGGTTGGTGAATCTTTTATGCACACCCTGAAGAGAACTGGAAGGGAAGGTATGGCCCAAGGGGCTGTGTAGTAGAGAAGGGGATACTTCCTTATGTTGGGTGTGTAGTTATTGTGGATGTCAGACCAGATAGATATTGTGGAGGTGTCCTTAGCTCTGTGAATGAGCTCACTAGATTAGCAATGCTTCCTTTCCATTGCCTTAGCATCCTGATAAACCCAAAGGTAGATTGGCTTGGATGACAGTCTGATAAACCCAATTGTATATTGGCTTGGCTGGGAAGCCTAATAAACCCAATTGTATATTGGCTTGGATGAACAGCCTGATAAACCCAATTGTAGGTTTGCTTGGATGTGTAGCCTGATAAACCCATATGTTAGTTGGCTTGGCTAGTCCTCAATGTGAATGTTGGCTTGATTTCCTGTAGCCTAATAAACCCAATTGGGTATTGTCTTTGTTGGACAGTCTGATAAACCCAACTATATGTTGGCTTGACTGTGCTTGATATGTTCTGGCTATGTGTGAGCTTGTTGTTCCCTAGTTCCTTGTGGAAATCATGCCCAGCTTAAGGGTGGCAGTTGTGTTGAGATATTGATGAACACAACTAGCCTATCCTTGGGTGGAACGTTGAAGCGGCATAGCTAGTTGCGGGAAAAATTAATCTTCAAGATAAGTATTCTCTGTTGTATTATTTTTGCAATGTATTTGCTTATGAATGTGCTGAATATGTTGAATGCTTATTATAGATTTAAGTAGAGTTTACAATTGTTAAATCTCCTTGCATTTTGCATTTGTATATGCCTTGTGTTTTTCCACTGCATTTTTCTTATGATCGTGAAGGATGGATACCTGGACAAATTGTCAGAAATGTGGTTATCTTAAGGGAAAATGTGTTTTTCGACCTCCAGAATCCGCCAGCGGAAGGCGAAAGTCGAAAGTCGAAAGGAGGGAAAAATGGGAAAAAGATAAGGCAAAATTTCAATTTCTGCACGCTGCATTAGAGTAAATTTCAACTCAAAATGGGCCTCCTAAAATGAACTAATAAAATAATAGTTAAAATAATAAAATAATATTTATTAATTTTGGAGGAAGAAAAGAAAAAAAATACTTTTTTGTTTGTATTTTTGACATATCTCCCCGTGTTTTTACTCAAATTTCGATCAGGAGAGCTCGTTGGATGTGGAATTAAATTCCGCATCCAACGAGTACCCACTCGGCATACTTTTGACAAACCCCGCTACACCAAAAGCAAGAAATACCTGAAAAAATGGAATGATGATGTCATCATTCCATTTTTTCAGGTATTTCTTGTTTTTGGGGTAGCGGGGTCCATCAAAAGTATGCCGAGTGGGTACTAGTTGGATGCGGAATTTAATTCCGCATCCAACGAGCTCTCCCGATCGAAATTTGAGTAAAAAAACGGGGAGATATGTCAAAAATACAAACAAAAAAAGTAGTTTTTTTTATGATACCTATCCCCAAATTTATATTAAAAAAGTGTTTAAGACCTATACGGTATTTCAAATTTAAAGAAATTTCATTGGCTAACACATGATGACATGGAATTTGAATAAAAGTTAAAAGGCCCATTTTGAGTTGAAATTTCCTCTAATGCCTCTACTGCAAAAGTAGGAAGTCGAAAGGAGAAAATCGACAAAACAAAAAAAGGTTGGTTTTCCTCATCCCGGTATCCACTTGTGGAATGCATAAAGTGGGAAACCAAAAGATAAAGAAAGGAATTTTCGTGGATTTCTACATCTCGAAGTTGGCCTGTGGAAAGCGGAAGTCGGAATTCGAAAAGTGGAAAGTGAACGAGTAAAGGTATTTTAGCTCAGGATTTCCAAAGTGCGAAGTCAAAATTCAGAAGTCAAAAATTAGAAAGCGGATAGTGAACGAGTAAAGGTATTGTAGCTCATGATTTCCGAAGTTGGAAGTCGGAAATTGGAAAGCAGGAAGTGAATGAGTAAAGGTATTGTAGATCAATATTTGTGGATTTTCACAGAGCTAGGGACACCTCCACGAGATCTATCTGGCATGGCATCCACAACACCTACACATCCATCACAAGGAAGTATACCCTTCTCTGCTACACAGTCCCTCGAGTCGTACCTTCCCTTCCAGTGCTCTTCAGCGTGTGCATAGTAGATCTACCAGCCACTCTTATATTTTTGTGAGGTTCCTCTCTTCACTAGGTTTATCAATTCGATTCGACGTCTCTTCCAATCCTAAGTCTTGCATACAGTTTAGACCCAAACCAGGGCACACATAATAGCAAACCACAAGGAGACACAACAATACAAGACTCCACTCTGTAACACAGATAACTAGGTTTCCATACCACTCTGTAATACAGAAAAACAATGTAGCACAACAACCAGGGTTCCCAGAAAAGGATAGGTGAAGAGATACATTGCAGAATGTGAAACGAACACCTCTTATTTCTCTCACTGCGTCTGTGGGATGATAATCCTTATGAGGATAACACTGCTGAACAACTCATTCCACGACTCAAGATAGTTGAATAATGAATCAAATGGAAGAATAACATAAAGGTTTTGGGAGACTTTGGAAATGACGGGATGGGCACGTATTCACGTGATTACTTGATTCAGAAGAAAGAACGTGGCTTCTCTAGACTGTAGGATTGCTCAGACATGAAATATGACTTCCATACCTTGCCCTTCCCAAGGCATTAACTGCCTCAACCAACTCCTGGAAGAATTGAATGATTGAGTACATAAGACAAAAAGGGTAGATGAGAGCTTATAGTTTCTCTCATTAACATCTGGTCTCACCCTATTGGCTCAAGGGTTTGGACAATTCCCCCCCCTATTCCTTGTGAAATAAAGCCCCCAACTCTTTCATTGTAGTGCATACCACAATCAGAAGATTCTTACCTTTCTTCCATTATGGGGACCATTCCTCATTCATGCAGGAAACCCAAGGGTTATAAGAGGAATTCCAAAAGTGATTCCTGTTAGGCAGATTTTTTCCGTGTAGTTGAAGAAATTATGTAGGAAATGTTACAGATTATATGTAGCCCATGTTTTGGAGGCAACAGAGAATGAAACTCCTAGGTTGGAGGACTTTCATGTATTGAAATAATTTAGGGATGTTTTTCCTGATGAAATTTCAGGGCTTCCTCTAAGGAGAGACATTGATTTTACAATTGACCTTGTGCTTGGAGAAACACCAGTGTCCAAGACACCCTACAGGATGATCACACCATAATTTCTAGAGATGAAAATGCAGTTGCAATAGTAGTTGGAAAATAAGTATATCAGGCCGAGTGTGTCCCTGTGGGGAGGACCAATTCTGTTTGTGAAAAAGAAAGATGGGACACTTAGGTTATGTATTGATTACAGACAGTTGAAATTTTTTTTTGTGAAGAATAAATACCCTTTACCTCAAATTGATGACCTTTTTGATCAAATGAGAGGAGAAAAGGTATTTTCCAAGATTGACTTGAGGTTTGGTTACCATCAGGTAAGAATCAAAGATGAAGATATTCATAATAAAACCTTTAGAACAAGGTATGGACACTATGATTTTGGGGTGGTACCATTTGGTATCACAAATGCACCAGCTACGTTCATGTGTTTCATGAATAGTGTTTTTAGCAATTATCTAGACAAGTTTGTTCTTGTCTTCCTAGATGACATTCTTATTTATTCTAAGAATGAAGAAGAGCATGAAGAACAATTTGAGGCTAACATTGAAATTTATAAGGGAGCATAAGTTGTATGCAAAGCTGAGAAAATGTGACTTTCATAAAGATAAAATTCATTATTTGGGTCACATTATCTTAGAGGGGGGAATATATGTGGACCTCAAGAAGATTTAGGCCATTATGAATTGGCCAACCCCAAGAAATGGGATAGATGTGATATCTTTTATGGGACTTGCAGGATAGTATAGGAGGTTCATTGAAGGATTCTCCAAGGTTGCGCACTCAATCACTTCCTTGCAAAAGAAGGGGATAAAGTTTGCATGGAGACCAAGATGTGAAGAAAGCTTCCAACAGTTGAAGAATCTTCTTATAAGTGCACCAATTCTGAAAATTGTAGACCTTGTGGTGTGTACTGATGCATGCAATCAAGGACTTGGAGGAGTTCTTATGCAAGACAACCACGCGGTATGCTATGAGTTCAGAAACTTGAAGGAGCATGAGAAGAACTATGCTACTCATGATATAGAACTTGTAGCCATAGTACATGCTCTCAAGATGTGGAGACATTACTTAATGGAAAGAAAATTTGAGCTAAGGACAAACCACTCTGGTCTGAAATACTTATTTGATCATCCAACTTCAAATGCTAAGAAAGCTATATGGTTGGAGTTTTTGTGTGAGTTTGATTTCAAAATCAAACACAAAAGAAAAAGAAAATAAAGTGGTTGATGCACTCAGCAAGAAAGTGCATGAAATACATGTGGAATCTCTTAGTACTTGCCAACCAGATTTGAGACAACAAATTATTAATCATATTGTTGAGGATTAAATGTATGTGTAGATAAAGGCCAAGTTGCAGAAGCAAAGCCTTGAAAAGAAGTATGAGGGATATAAATTGGAAGAAGATGGACTTATTACCTATAAGAACAAAATTTATATTCCAAATGTGGAATGCTTGAGGGGAATTGTTATGGATGAAATCCATCAAGCTCCATATTCTAGTCACCCAAGATAATAGAAAACAATCACTATAGCCAGAAAGTAGTAATTTTTGCTAGGAATGAAAAAGGACATTGCTGAATATATTGTTAAATGCATGAAATGTCAACAGGTGAAGGTTGGGCATCAACACCCAGCAAGTTTATTACAACCTTTGCCAATCCCTGAATGGAAATGGGACGTTATTTCCATGGATTTCATTACAGGATTTCCAATAACTGTGAGACAACATGATTCCATCATGGTTGTGGTGGAAAATTGACAAAGGCATCACATTTTATACCAGTTAATTCCACGTATAAGGCTGATTCCATTGCAAAAATATTCATGAAGTATATTTTCAGATTGCATGGATTTCCTATGGCAATAGTTTCTGATAGAGATACCAAGTTTACCTCCAATTTTTGGAAGGATATTTTTGCATATTTTGGTACAAAGTTGAACTTCAGCACCACCTACCATCCTCAGACTGATGGATAGATAGAGAGGGTTAACCATGTTCTAGAATACATGCTTCACATGTATGTGATGGAAAAACCATCCAAGTGGGAGGATTATTTACACTTGGTATAATTTGCATATAATAATGGACAACAAGCATCATTGGGAATGAGTCCATATGAAGCTCTATATGGAAGAAGGTGTAGGACACCAGTGACTTGGGATAATCTAGTGAATATGATTGTGCTTGGTCCAGACTTGCACAAGGAAATGGAGCAAGAGGTTACAAAGATTAGGTAGAACTTGAAAGCAGCCCAAGATAGAGAGAAGATTTATGTAGATAAGCATATAGTGCATAGAGAGTTCAGTTTTGGGGATCATATTTACCTTAGAGTGAGTCCAAGGAAGAGTTCCTTGAAGCTTGGAAGTTGTGCCAAGTTGTCACCTAGATATTGTGGGCCTTTTGAAGTGCTTGAAAGAATAGGTCTAGTTGCATATAGACTTGCATTCTTTTCTAGAACTAGAGCTCATCATGTTTTTCATGTTTCTTTGCTTAAGACATATGTACATGACCCTAACCATGTGATTAATTGGGATGTGATCCAGTTGGAACCCAAGGGGGAATTCCAAACCGATCCATTGCGCATCCTTGACAAGAAGGTCATAGTGCTCCAAAACCAAGCCGTTGGACAAGTAAAGGTGTAGTGGAAGCACTACAGTCCCGATGAGGCTACACGGGAGTTGGAGGATGCCATGAGAGTGGCACCTCCATTTTTGTTCAATTTTGAAGAGCACTGAGGACAGTGCTAATGTAAGGGGGAGGGGATTGTAATACCCTGGTTTTGAACCCATGGTATTAAAATTGTTCATGTTGTAATTACTATTATTAAATCATGGCGAGGAGCTCAAGGCCAAGGCCCTGCTATTGATTTGGTGTTTTATGTATCGATGATCAAGGTTGATGCTGATGGTTCTCGTGCTGGTCAGGAATGGTATATTTTTGAGATATCATGTAAATATGCAATTTAATAAAATATCACAACTAGCTATGCACTACAACAAAAGAGATGGGGGCATGATATCACAAGGAATAGGGAGGGGATTTATCCAAAGCCTTGATCCAGTGGAGTCAGATTAGATGTCGATGAGAGATCCTATAAGCTCTCATATACCCTTTTTGTCCTATGTACTCAATGTGATCTGGAACTGAGCCATTGTACAGGTAAAGGTGCAGTGGAGGCACTATGGTCTTGATGAGGCTATGTGGGAGTTGGAGGATGCCATGAGAGTGGAACATCCATTTTTTTTCAATTTTATAGAGCACTGAGGGTAGTGGTAATGTGGGGGAAGGAGAATGTAATACCCTTCCCACTTTTCTCTTTTCGACTTCTGACTTCAGAAATCCTGAGCTACAATACCTTTACTTGTTCACTTTTTGCTTTCTGACTTCTGACTTCTACTTTCCGCGGGCCAACCTCAAGATGCAGAAATCCACAAAAATGTTTGTCTTTATATTTCAGTTTCCCTCTTTCCTCCTTCTACATTCTGCATTCCGTGGGTGGATACCGGGATGCAGAAAATCAACCTTTTTCCCTAACCTTTTTCTATTTTGTCAATTTCTACTTTCCTACTTATGCCTTCCGCAATGAACTCGAGGTGTGGAAAAACACATTCTTCCTCAAGATAATCGCATTTCTGACCCATTAGCCAGGTATTTGACCTCGATGATCATAAGCAAAATGCAGTGGAAATACAAGGCATATATAGATGCAAAATGCAAGAATATTTATCAACATTAAACTCCACTTGATTCTTTAACAAGCTTTTAACATATTCAGTGCATTCATAATAAAATACATTGCAGAATTAACAATAACCAGAGAATACTTATCTTGAAGATGAATTTGTACCACAACTAGCTATGTCACTGCAATGTTCCACCCAAGCATAGGCCAGTTGTGTTCATCAATCTCTTAACACAACTGGAACCCCCGAGCTGGGAATGATTTCCATAAGGAACTAGGGAACAACAAACTCACACATAACCAGAACATATCAAACACAGTCAAGCCAACCTACAGTTGGGTTTATTAGACTATCCATCCAATCCAATACACAATTGGATTTATCACGATACAGGAAATCAAACCAACATTCACATTGAGGACCATCCAAGCCAACTAATAGATGGGTTTATTAGGCTACTCAGCCAAGCCATCACATTGTTGGGTTTATCAGGATACTCAGTGAAGCCATTTGACAGTTGGGTTTATCAGGCTATCCAACCAAGGATCACACACAACCAAATGCACATCAAGACACTGCTAAGCCAACCTATAATTGGGTTTATCAGGTTTTTCATCAAATCCAATATACGATTGGGTTTATCAGGATGCTGAGATAAGCCAATATACAATTGGGTTTATCAGGCCATCATCTAAGCTAATCTACCTTTGGGTTTATTAGGATGCTAAGGAAATGGAAAGGAAGAATTTCTAAGCTAGTGATCCCATTCATAGAACTAGGGACAACTCCAAAATATCTATATGGCATGGCATCCACAATACCTACACACCCAACATAAGGAAGTGTCCCCTTCTTTGCTACACAGTCCCTTGGGCCATACCTTCCCTTCCAATTCTCTTCAGGGTGTGGATAGAAGATTCACCATCCACTCTTATCTTTTTGTGAGGTTCCTCTCTTTACTAGGTTTATCAATCCAATTCAGCGTCTCTTCCACTACTTTGTCTTGCATGTAGTTCGGACCCAAATCAGGGCACACATAACAATAAACCACAAGGAGCCACAACAACACTAGGCTCCACTATGTACACAAACAACCAGGGCTCCATACCACTCTATAATATAGAAAAACACTGTAACACAACAACCAGGGTTCCCAACAAAGGATAGGTGAAGAGATACATTGTAGAATGTGAAACGAACGCCTCTGCTAGCTCTCGCTATGTCTTTGGGATAATACTCCACTTGATGATAACACTGTTGAACAACTCGTTCCATGACTTAGGATAGTGAATAATGGAATGGAATGGAAGAATGACCAAAAAACTTATGGGAGACTCAAGAATGATGGATTGGGCACACATTCACGTGATTAATTGCTTCAGAAGCAAGAATGTCGCTTCCCTAGATTGCAGGCTTGCTCAGACACGAAATATAACTTCCATATCTCACTTTTCCCAAGGCATTAACTGCCTCAACCAACATCTGGAAGAATTGAATGATTGAGTACAAAGGACAAAAAGGGTAGATGAGAGATTATGGGTTCTCTCATCGACATCTACTCTCACCCTATTGGCTCAAGGGTTTGTATAAATACCCTCCCTATTCCTTGTGAAATCATGCCCCCATCTCTTTCGTTGCAGTGCATATCTAGTTGTGGTATTTTATTAAATTGTATATTTACATGATATCTCAAAATATGTTGTGCCTAACTAGCACTATAACGATCAACATCAATCTTGATCCTTGATACACAAAATACCAAATCAATAGCAGGGCCTTGGCCTTGAGCTCCTCGCCATGATTTAATAACAATATTTACATCATGTACAATTTTAATACTAAGGAGTCAAAATAGGGGCATTACATTCCCCTCCCCATTAGATTAACACTATCCTCAGTTCTCTACAAAATTGAACAAAAATGGATGTTCCACTCTCATGGAATCCTCCATCTCCCACGTAGACTCACCACAATTTCACATCCCATCTCCTCTTAAATTAGCTTAAGGGAGGAACGCAACTTCACTACTCACTCTGATACCACAATGTCACGTACCCATACACTGATTATCATGCATAATTACAAATTTCTTAAGAAACTTTATTTCTTCTTTTAAAATAGAAGGCATGGGATGTGAAGACACTCTTCCACATTCATGCTTAAGAATAAACATCACTATAATAGTCATTTCGCAGTGGACAAATCCACTCTGCAACAAAAAAAGTCATTTCCGCACTGGAAATGACTTTTCTCGCTTTTGCCTTTCGTCTTTCGATTTACGACTTCAAGTAGTGAGAATCCTGAAATGCAGTATGCTCACTTGTCACTTTTATGCTTTCCAACATCCGAATTTCCAACTTTCGATTTCCGACTTCAGGTAGCAGAAATCCTGAAATGTGGTATGCTCAATTGTCACTTTTTCACTTTTCAACTTCCGATTTTTCGACTTCCAGCTTTGGGCTTCAGACTTCGGAAATCCCAAAATACAATAACTTTACTCGTTCACGTTTCGAATTCTAACTTCAGACTTCGTACTTCAGAGATCCCAAGATACAATAACTTTACTCGTTCTCTTTCTGCTTTCCGACTTCCAACTTTCCGCTTTTTGCGGCCAGACTTAAAAATGCGGAAATCCACGAAATGACTACTTTATCTTTTGTTTTTCTGCTTTATGACTTCCAACTTTCCACTTTCCATGGGTCGATACCGAGGTGAAAAAAATCAACTTTTTTCCCTTAACCTTTTTCTGTTTTGTCGATTTCCTCCTTTCAACTTCTGCTTTCCACAATGGGCTCGAGGTGCAGAAATCTACACTTTACCTTGTATTTTTCCCCATTTTCCTCCTTCCTCCTTCCGATATCGGAGTGCAGAAAAAACACATCTTACCTTAACATAGCCGGATTTTGACTCTTTGGCCAGGTATCCAACCTCTATGATCATAAGAAAAATGTAGTGGAAAATACAAGGCATATGCAGATGCAAAATGCAGGGACATTTAACAACAGTAAAATCGACTTAAATATTTAATAAGAATTCAACATATTCAGTACATTCATAAGCAAATACATTGCAAAAATAATAAAATAGAGAATACTTATCTTGAAGATGAAGTTGTCCCGCAAATAGCTATGTCGATGCAAAGTTCCACCCAACCATAGGCCAATTGTGTTCATCAATCTCTCAACACAACTTCCACCCCCGAGCTGGGCATGATTTCCACAAGGAACTATGGAACAATAGGCTCACCAGGGATGATTTTAAGGGCGAATTTTAGCCCAATGGCGAATTTTAAGGGGTACCCAAAAAAAAGTGGGTGAATTTTTATATTAAAATGTTTTTATTTTCTTTAAGAAATTAGCCCATTGTTTATTTTATATATAGATGCCCCAAGATAAATCACATTCATCCCGAAAGAGGGAAAAACTGGAAAATGAATTTTAGCCCATCAAAATACTATTTTTTGCCCACATTCGCCCGAATTTTTCCAATTGGGAGGAGAAATGAAGATGGTTCGCTGGATTTATGGATAATAGGTTGAAAAATTGGTATTTCGCCCAGGATTTATGGATAATACAATTAAAAATTTGGTATTTCATCGGGATTTATGAATACTTCGGTAAACTAGTCTTACGTCAACCTTGATTGGGGTAAATTGGACATAGTTTGTCCCGGATTTGGATTTATGGACAATTATTCGAGTAAAATGTGGAGATTTAATCAATCGGGGAAGTTTTTTTACTGGATTTGGTCCATATTTGAGCAAAACATGGATAAAATTTGTCAAGTGAGGACGTTTTTTACCTATATAATGGTGCAAGAGTCAGGCTCAACATCAATCTTGATTTCTATTGCAAATCGGTCTTTACAGTGGCTGAGTGGATTCGTGGAAAGCAATTTCACAAGATTTCTTCTATCTACAGGATTTTTACAAGTTAGTTTCTTGAATCTTCTTTAAATTATTTATTTTCTGGTTTATAGCAGAAGGTTGAAGCTGAATCAGCATGAAATTTTGCTAGTCTTCATTAATTTCTTTAATAGGTGCACCTTCTATTAACTTAGAAAATGTTGGATTGACAGAATTTTGCTCCCTACTACTCATAGTTGTTGAATCTGCAATACCAGCTGTATGGAATGTTCCACTTGGAATTGATCTTGTATCCTATCCCTTTCTTGATTGAATATGCCTCTGGATCTTCAATTCATTCTCTTTTGTTTCAATTTTCTTTCATAAGTTCTCCAAGTTAGTGCCACTGGGTTTAGTTATAGATGAGCCAGGCTTGAAAGCATGTTTCTGGCCAATTGAACCATTGTGGCCAACAATAGGCTTTTTATCACAGGATGACTGCCAAGGTGGACCCTCTCCAGACCCCATAGAAGTCACCCCATGGACTTGCACTGCATTTGACATGGTTGTACGAAATGCAACTAACTGCTTCTGTACCATAGCCATTTTCTTCTGCATCGTTGGGGTTTGTTGCGATGTTGTTGTAGCCATCTATGAAGAAGCTGCAAGTGATTGGCTTGCAGAACTCCCACTTGTATTTTTCCTTGATGATCCATCTTTCTCAGTTTGATCCACTTTCCAACTTTGTTCTTCACCCTAACTATCACAATCTCCATCGGAGAATCTAATCACAAGGTTATCATCTTTCTCTTATACTGCAGGAGATCTAATAGCAGGATGTAGATCTTGTAAACTGGATAAGAAGACATCATTTTCCGTATGGCCACATAATGGAACTAATAGTGCACTAGAAAATTGTAGTTATGTCCCATTTCTATCGAACAAATTATTTGTGGAAATAAATTTCCAATATGGGAGTGGGTGCAGTGGCGGCTGCTTTCTCTTCCTCTTCTTGTTGGGCATGGAGGCCATAGCCGTTGCTCTGAGTTCTTCAATGTCCATAGTGCCGAAATTGACTTCTATACTGAAATTCTTCTGCTTGGAAAGTAGAAAACGTAATTAGGGAGGTCAGAACCTCTCTTACTCTTACCGTCTGCTCTACCCTGCCCTATCCTCCCGCCTCTGTCTTTGTTGGTCGTTTCTTTCATCCATTTACCAGTTTCCATGAGGTAGCAACAAGAAGCTCCGTGTCTTTAAGAGTTCCCCTGTCAACTACTTAATGTGTGGCAAGGGAAACACTAATTCCTAGTGGTTAATCCATGGACCTTTCAATTTCTTCAAAATATGATATAAAGCCATAGGAATTATTGAAAATTTTCCAATTTTTGTTTGATTTCTTTGTGAAAATATGATATTAAGCCATGAGAATTTATAGTTTTTTTTTCAATTGGTTTTGTTGAAAATGCATCATATAGTTCACTATAAGTCAATATACATGTACATGATGCTTTTAAAATCCCCAACTGAAGAGTTGATACACAAGATATCCTTTCCTACATAAGAAAAGAGAGGTAGCATGTCTGCTTTGGCTTCAACAAATCCTTCCTAAAAATGGCATTCCTAGCTGAATTCTGGATTGTTGGATCTGAGGTAAATGTCAAAAATTCTACTGGGTTGAATGAAGTTTTGTCTTAAGAAATTTTATTTCACAACATAGGCTCCATAAAAAAGAGATGCTTGTCAATTTGATAACATTCCACCTTCCCTAGCCCCCCAAACACAACTCCTTTCCAGTGAAGGAGAGAAACTGAAGGAACCCTATATTCAGGGTTCAGTAGCATCCAAGTAGATAGTGCCAAGCATTTCTATTTAAAGAAGCAAAAGAAAGTGGATAAAGAGCTTTGAGACTTCCTGAAGAGACAAAAATCATCCTTTGATCTTGTAGGAGATGGTGTATTTGGAGATGAAGTACCCCTCTAGCTTGGTTTCGTAAAGATGCCAAAGTTGGAAAATTCTTTGTTTCATAGAGCAAGCATCCGGTGATGAAGTGTGTAGGCTATCGAACAATAAGGCCATCTCTATCTTTTCCACATCAATCATCCAAGTAGTAGTAGGGTTTCCAATGCCACAAAACCATAGTCTTCTTATCTCACAAGAAACACAAGAACAAGTGCTCCCTTTTCTCCTCTATGCTTTCTCCAAAATCCTAGCTTCCATTATCTTCTTAGGGAAAACCCCAACCCTAATGCCTTGCTTGCATCAACGCAAGATACCTAGCACTCTAGACAAGAGATCAATGTACAATGATGAAGTAAAATTGAAAGAGGCAAGATCTCTCGATTTCTCACATCTCTAACATGATTATGAGATGAATGTATCTCCATGAGATGAGAGTGCACAGATCAAACAGATCCCTATTTCTACTGAAAATCAGGGAAAAAACATGGAATAAAATAAAAAATAACTAAAATTACTTTTATGGAGCTCTTCAACTCCTCTTTTCTGTATCGATTGATTCTTTGAAACCCTTTGTTCTTCCATGCTCTTTTTTACTTATAGTACCGCATCCCAAATTTCTAAGTTAGCAATCCTCTCCCACTCTGGCCTTGGAACATATTCATGAGAGGAATTCTTGTTTTATATTCTTTGTTTGAAGATAATATCACGAGGATCATAAGGCCTAGATTCTTCTTTCCTTGAATTTAACTGATGTAAGAAAACTTCTAGGTATTGTATAGATTTCAACCTTTAATTTGGAAGGGTCATATATGTTTTGGAAGCATGAAAGTTATTTGATATCTGAAATGACAAAATTGCATGTTATCTACTACAAATCTTTGCCTTACATATTCCATTGCAAAAATTCAAGGTGTGACGAAAACTAGGAGATGGTAAGGATCTTCCTCAAAACCATAGACTCTGATCACTATGTACTCTTCATATATAAACTGGTTACATATCCTTGTATCAAGGGTAAATTATAACCACTTCTTATTCTCATGAAACATTCTAGGTGGAAAAGAGTCATGGATAATGATTTATGTAATCTTCATTACCATGTTGGTAAACTCGGTATAATTGGCATTGTTAGGTATTCTTAGAATTCGATTACTCCAATTATGTATTGGAACTTGGATTCGATTTTCATGTGTCATTTTTAACTTCAAACACTTGTAGTGCTTAATGTTCCGATATAAAAAAATGTGAAAAATGTAGGAGGGATATCTAAACATCCTGCTGAATGTAAACTCTTCTATTTGTTCATGGATTATTTGGATTAAGAAATTATAGAGATCATGAAGCTAGTGAAGGTGATCTTAAGAGGGTAATTTTATCACACTAATGTTGTTTGCAAATATACGTACATGATACTGTGACTATCAAGTAATTTTTTTTATTGTTTTGAAATTTGGTGTATAATTTCATGCCAATCCTTAAGAAATCAGAGACTTGGATCAGGTTATCTCATGGTTTAAGTTTCTGGAAAATGTATAATAGTCAACTTATCTAAGTATCCAACAATTATAAATCCCAAGTCCATCATTCCAAATTATCCAAGATTCACAAGCAAGACACAAAATGGTCTACCTATTAGTCCATTTCTTCTTGCTCTACCTATGGACGTAAGTATCATGGTTATACTTTGCCTCATTTCATGGGACCTATCTAATTCAAAGAGGCCTGTAACAAGGGTTTTATCCATATCATTACAATAATGAAATGGGTTGAGTGTGTGGTTTCAACATGTATTATTGTAGGATTTGTGTTTTTGCTATGATCCACTCACCCAATACTTTAACCAATATCATACAGCCACATAGACGAGAAGCATACATTCCATAGATTACAGCAACATACCCTGTAGATTCCCAAATCAGGTGCACAACAGGTGGTTAACTCGTAAGATTATTTCAGTGCGTTCACATTCACAATTTTGTGAAAGTCAAATCAAAATAATAAGTGTTGTAGTTGATAGATTCAAATTCAAGGCAGAAGATTAAAGGAAAAATTACAGAGTATGTCCACAAAATTTGTTGAACTCTAGCTCACGATTTTGTAGGTTGTTCACATTTCTAATCATAAAATAATGTGAAGACGATTACCAAGGCCAAAAATAATAATGCATAATAAGTTTTCCAAATATAATCCATTACAAATACCATCTCGTCAAATTTCTATTATAGCTAGAAAGAAAAGTACATCAATGTATGTTCAATTTTCTATGCATAACCTTTCTACTCATTTTCCTTGAACATAATCCACACATTCCAGAGATCATAAATTGAAATTATTCCTCATACAGAACATTTTTTTAGAATAAGAAAAAGGGAAATAAACTTATTTTCTTTTTCTTTAATAAAAAAATGTTCCAATGCAGTTGACTATGGGGAGTTTGATTTCTTCCCAACTTTAGGTTGTTCTGCTATAGAATGCCACCTCCGTACTAGGCTATGAGGCTGTCCATGAGGAAAAAGTATCAAATTTTCAAGCTACCAAAGCCCCCAAAACATCAACTAAGAGGTTATCATTGGATGCTATTCTATATTTCAACTATCACAATTCTTGACACTCTTTATCTTTCTCTGTGCAACACAAGAAGCCATCCTTTATTTGTTATTCAGTCTCGAGTTTTTCTATATTTAGTTGACTGGGAAAATTTATTTCCATTATCCTCCTTTTTTTTGTCCTTGCTCTTCAATTTTGCTGCAAGTGCCACCTTAGACTCCCCATTCCCATTGCTACTCCCATACTGTTGTCATTGTGGCTTGCAGGTTGTTGCATATACTCTTGGGACGTTTCTAAGTTCCCATGGCTTAAAAAAAGCAGTGTCCTCACCGAATCGGCCTTGGAACTTTTATGTTGTTGTTGTTAAAAAATAATCATGTTGTATTTTTTTTTTAATTACATGGTATATGTGTCTCATGGCCTAATACAAATCATAATAATCTAAACTTATTTACACCATATACAAAATCATAATCAAAGTTTCCAGAGAGTCGAAATTGGGGTATTACAATGTTTGAAAAGGAAAACAAGGGCCTTATTATAAAGGAAAATGAACCTTGTAGGCCTCAAATACTTTGAACAAGACCATTGTGCATGAAACATGCCCTCTCCATGGGGTCTTTGACCCTGAAGTTTCAGGCATCATTAGGCAATTTTGCACAAAAAGAATGGGCCTAATAGGACAATGTCTAGGAGAGCGAAATATCTTTAAATATTAAATCTTATCTTATGAAACATAGATATTGATGCTAAAAGTGATGGAATTTTTGAAAATTTACAAATATATGGAATAAAATCGCATGTGCATTGTTTGAATGTGTGCATTAGTAACACACACACGCTCCCATAAATTTTAAAAAGTGGTAGGATTGCTTCTTTTCCTAGATGTGTTGGTTGAGTTGATTTCTCTGATTTTATCGATTCTGATGGTTAAAACTGAGCTCTCCACTTTGATAAGTAGGGAAACTTGTGGAATTCTATTGGTGGTTGTTGGTGTGCTCTTTTTAAGAGGCAGTAAGAAAGTGATTATAATTTTATTTAAATCAATTCCTTGAATATGTAATCACTGTTAAGGTTTGGGAGAACATTAGGGAAAATTTTGATAGCCTCTTGCAGTGGGTATAATTTTATTTAAATCAGTCCTGAACTTAATCAATACCAAAAACTTTCTTCCTTTGAACTCTTCTATTTGTTTTCTGCAAGCATATTTTGAATGATAATGTGACTTGTAGATAAGTTTTGGAATAGTTGATTGATTTCTCTCTCTATTCTAATTTGTTTTATATGCTTTTGGTTGCAAAGGTTAGTCCAACATCAACCTGCTCAATATCCTACATTAGAGGAACTAAGTATTGGTAAGATCAAGTTTAAGGCCTTTGATCTTGGTGGTCATCAAATTACCAGAAGAGTTTGGAAATAATATTATGCTAAGGTATGGGTTATGTTTCTATTGTATTTAGGATGATCTTTTGTGTTCTTGCGCTCTATTTTCTTGTATTTAGGATGATCTTTTGTGTTCTTGATATCTATTTACGATAATTTTCCCATAGGTTGGAGTGACTTGGAACCCTTCTACATATTTAGGGGCATTTAGAAATGCCATTGCACCCTCTCTTTGCACACATGTTGAGGTTACTTTATACTGGAAGGAGGAAGACTAACATTGTTTAGGGAAGCCTTTTAATGGTTAGATGTGAACCCTTCATCACATTGAAGGGTCATAAGATGGCATTGTGGCACATATTCTGACTAACTGGTATAGATAAAACCCTATGCAAATAGGGGGGTAACAGGAGGAAACCCTAGATAAAATTTCCTAGCCTATCACCCTAGGGATGCCTATTGTTTGGTACTGGGTTTGCAACTAGGATCCAAGGTGCATAAGAATCAATTTCCCTTGGCTGACCTCCTAGTTAATTGCATCAACAGATCATAGGATCTTGTTTACATGTTCTTTGTATGAATTCCATGATTGTATTTCATCATCCACCAATTCAAGTACTCCTTGCATCATGAATTGATGTTGACAATCAATAAATCCCATGGTTAGTTTTTTATGGCAAGTAACTGGAATCATTTTTTTGTTACAACAAGCAACACTTACGGCATAAATTAAAGTGTTGAAGTGATTGCATAGAGTATAAAATGGCATTTGGTTAAGAATTTGAACATGACAAGAATTTTGCAACACACCTATATAATTATTAGGAGATTGAGGATGTGATTAGATGGAGAACTACAGAAGGAGCTTTGTGGCCATGTCTAGCATGTGTATCACTCATGTGAGGACGCTCTGTGATTCAACAATTTGCATAGTTTTTCATTTCATGATTTATAAGGCAGAGTAACTAGTAGTCAGACAGCCTATCTTCAAGGACCATCACACATTAATTGGCAGGAAATTGATATATGAGTAAACAAATATGGTAAGGATTGGAAAGTGTGTTTTCTTATTTTCTAAATCATTATTCCTTTCATTAGAAGTGTGTCTTCTTCTTTTCTAAATCATTATTCTTGTGATATTTTAAAAAATTGTTAGTTATTCCCTTTTACACAAATTAATAGAAATTTGTGAATTACTTATTAAAACGTGTACTCGTTTTTAATTTCATTTATCATTGTAGGGGGCCTCTTGTACCATAAAACTCAGAACTAGCCATACTTAAAGTTTAGATGATTTTTACTATTGTTTATGCTCAGAGACTAGAGTTGGGTTTTGATGGTACTTCTGCTTTCAATATCAACCTAGAATTTGCTACAACCTTCCGGTCATTACTTTTCAGTTGCTGCAATATGACTTTTGGCCACTATTTGTGCTCAAAACTGCCCAGATTTGAGTACTAGGGCATTTTTTATGGTGGAATTAAACTTAGAACCCAAGATGAAGAGTGTTTACCTCATGAATGATTCCCAAAATTGCTACAGGTCTCTTTTCAATGTTTTCATGACTAGAGAGCGCATAGAATTAGGGATTTAAGACTGCTTGTTGTTGTTATTCATGCCCAGATCTTAAAGTAAGTATGACAGGCTCAATCTCTACATTGTATGACAGGCTTAGAAAATTAAATAAGAAACAAAGTGATTTTCTATATGAAGTCTTTGAGTTGAATAACAGTGAAAACAAAATCTATTAGCTTGTTTTAATCTAATGGAAGAGTAAGTCATCTGTGTAAATCTTTATCTTACATGGAATTTAATTTGAGTTTAGCAATCGAAATCCAGATAATCAATGGGAATCTATAAACATGAGAATTGTGTGCGCAGATGCTGAAGGGATTATACGGATAGAATCTATGTTACGTATAGTGATTGATACTATGCTCGACATTGTTACTCTAATTTCTATACATTGTTAGCTTTGTATAACAAAGAAAAAATGAAGGATAAGTGTTCTATCTAATGTGTTTTGATGAAGATAGAGCATCTTAGTTTCCTTTTCAAAAGGATAGGTTATGCTAAATACATAGATTCATTTAGTGGATCTTTCAAAAGCTAGGCATTTTGGCTAAATATACAAAGGATCATTTGCAAGTTGTACAACTTGGGCATAGAATTCATTGATATATTATTCATTTCTTTGTTGATGTGATGTCAATGCTTGTTATTTCAAGTTGGTTAATAAGAAATTATAGAAATTGTGTTAAAAATGGGGCATTATATACATATTCAGTACACACCATTGGAGACATTTGTCATCATATAAGGCAATGATCCTTTATGTTACATAGAACAAAGTCTACATATGTGTATGTCATGAATGTTGGGATTTTATGGCATGATGTATGTCATGCTTGTTTGAATTCTGTGGATTGTTTGCCAAAAGAATAATGTGGAGCATAATCTCCGATTCTATTAATTTATTGGTTTGTCAAGATTCAGGTCCCCACATGTCCGCTGGACCATTAAGGGATGGGATAACAAGTGGAGTCCCCACTTGCCCTGAATCTAGTCAGTGTAGTTGTGTTTCATTGACACCTTCTAGTTGTATTAGTGTTATACCTCCTTCGACAAAATAGTCAATGAAAGAGTCAATTAAAAGTCATTGAAAGAGTCAATGAAAAAGTCAATTAAAATTCATTGAAAGAGTCAATGTAAACACTCAATGTAATTCGGGTCAATATAAATTGATAATGTGCAATTGTATTAATTTTATATCATTTTTCTCATGTAGGATTCACTTCTGGTTTTTATATCAATTTGGAATATCAATTTTGGAATATTAAGTAAGGTGTCAAACATGGATTGTGGAAAGAAAAATAAAACATCAAAACAAAAGGATGTAATATCATATTTTCAAAAGCCTCAATCCAATAATCCACATCCTATTCATGCTTCAAGCTCTCTTGATAAAGGTATCGGTGAAAGAGTTGTCAACACTTTTGAGAATGCATCTGCAACCCAGACAATGGATGGTAGAATACATTCCTCTAATGATCAAAGTGAGACAAATGCATTTCCATCTAAAATTGGTAGTTCAAATGTAGAAGATTTTTCATTGCAAGGTGACACAGTGCATTCACGGAAAAGGAGAAAGGGCCAATGGGATACAGGGAGAAAATTCAAAGTTGATTGGATCTCAAGATACCCATGTATTGAACCAATACCTCTAGCAAATGAGAATGAGACCTCACAAGAAGTTAAATGCATTTGATGTAGTTGGAAACTTGGCAAGGTAGTGAAATAACAGATGAAGTTAGACACAATCGAGAAGCATGTTGGGAAGGTGTATGATAAGAAAACTACAAATGATGAGAATAAATCTATTGCTAGATGGAAATCTGTTAGCGAATGTCGAGATCTCCAATTTGAAGTGGAATATAATGAATTCTTACTAAATAAGAAAAAACTCGAGGAAAGTGGAGGAACCATCAAATCTCAATTTGGAAAGATGATGGAAACAAATTTGTTATCAAAGACAATACAATTAAACATTGTATTTCACCTCCTATCCAATGGCCATCCTATGACAGATTATCCAAAAATGATGAAATATCTATCTTTTTTTCAAGTGCCAAATTTTCCATCTTCTCATTGGTCTTTATCGAGTGGTTGGGAATGGGGAAAATATCTAGCTCAAGTAGAAAAGGACGATATGAAAAGGGAACATTGAAAATGCTACATTTTTGTCACTATGTTTGGATGAAGTTACAGCTATTGATAATAATTCATGGATTTGCATGAGCATTTATATGGTCAATGACCATATCAGGCATTCCTATCTACTTGGAATTCATAAAATTACCGAAAGTTCTACAGCAAAAAATATTTATGAACTTGTTATTGATAGTTTGAAGGAAATTGGTGGTATGGATCATTCCATGATTGCAAAAAAGTTTGTATGTGTTGGAGAAGATGGAGCATTAGTAAATCAAAGACAAAGGAATGACATTTGTGCTAGAATGCAACTCTCGGCTTCACCGTATATGCTTAGTATTCATTGTATGGCTCACAGGAAGAATCTTGCATTTAAAATAGTGATCAAATTTTCATTGGTTTCAACGGTAGAATATCTTGTACGTGAGGTTCATGCATACTTTTGTCGGAGTCCCAAATGATTTTTAGAGTTTAAATTTTTTTTTCTGATGGTGTTACAAATGGAAAAAAACTATTAAAATATGTTGATACAAGATGGATATCATTGAATGGACTAGCTGAAAGACTATTCAATGAATATGCATCCTTGGTAGGGGTGATGTATGAACATCGCTCAAGTGTAGAAAAAGCTCAAACTCTTCTATTTCTACTAACTAAAATAGAGACATTATTAACATTGGCTGGAATTCTTCTTATGCTTCATGAAATGAATAACCTTGTGAAGATGGCTCAGATTCGCACGATGTATATTGCTGAATACACAAGAGCAAGAAAATTAACATGTCTTGCATTAGATAATTCGTATATTATGGAAGATTCTTTTACAAATTTAGCATTTACAAATTGGAGGAAGATAATCAATATAGAAAATGATGAATTTTTTTTTAAGTTTGATGAAAAAGGGATGTTATGTATGGTAGTTCGTGGGCATATGGTTCCCTTTTGTAATAATGAAAAGATAGGAAGATCCACCAAAGAGTGCTCCGTCTCAAGAGAATGATTTCACGATGTTGTAATTTTAGTGAGAGACAACTTGAAAGAAATTGCAAAATCACTATCATCATAGATAAGAGAACGGTTTCCTCGAGATGAATTTTTGGAGGCCATGTATATCGTATACCCTCAATATTGGGACCATAGTCAAAATGCAAAAATTTTAGAAGCTAACTTTATAAAGAAAATCAAGATTTTGCAGAGCCATTTTTGTCGAGAGGCCGAGATACAAGGAGAACATATTCAAGGTATTTTAGATAAAGAAAAAGTGACAGATCAATCTCAATGCTTTGGTAAAACAATGTGGGGCCAATTTTCTCCGTCAGATAGTAAATAATATGGTGCAATTACAAGATTATGGACTAAGCTCAGTGGTAGCGAATTGCTATAGGAAAGAATGTTAGAATATTTCAAATTAGTGGATTTATGTCAAACCATGATTTTTGGATCAGTGGAGGATGAGAGAATGTTTAGTGCACTAACATTCTTGAAGTCAAAGTTGAGGAACAAGCTTGATAAAAATGTGGATACATGCTTAAGATGATATGTAACAAAGTATGAGGTTGACAATTTTCCATATGAAAGAGCATTAGCTCTTTGGCGATCAGATCATGAAAGAAGGGGAGAAAACAATATAACAAATATCTCTAATGAACTTGATGTGGAAAATGAGGATTAGAGCCAGAATGTTGAAAATGTAAAAAATGAGGACCAGGGCCAGAATGTGAATTGGAAATTGGATTTCACCTAAGATTGTATACGATCTAATATACATTAAGGACTATTGAGTCTTATTTTTTCCTAGATGTTCCATGCACCCTTGCTGGTGATCACTATATGTGAATTTGAGGTCATGTTTTAGGTAAAAATAGATTCTACTTTGTACTTTTTTGTTGTAACATTGATGATTTGAGCTACATTACCTTCATGCAGCTTATTTTAATATTGATGTTTTGATATTTACCTCTTACATTGTCTCTTTCTTGTATGTGATATGAAGTGATGGTGGAATTTGAGAAAGCTAGGCCTAGGACCTATCTCTTCACATAGATAGTGTCCTAACATTAAAGGATAAATAACTAATTTGACAACACTTTCGCTAAGAAAGAATGTGCTCATTCAAGTACATGAAACCATGTTGGTGTTTAATAGGAATATCTTGAAAAAAATTTATGGTTTGTTTATTGCTTTTGTTTGAAGCATTTTGTCGCTTTTTGAAGTTTGTGTGTATTTTAGTTAAATATTGTGTTAGTCCCTTGAATGCTTATAGTTCTCATTTGATGCTTGATTTAGACATTTGTTGTAGCTTGAATCAAGATTGGTTTTAATCGGTTTCCATTGATTCAGGGTTTGAGAAAAGATATTTTTATTACATTTTAGTTGCATCAATTAATTGTCTTCACTTTTTCGAATCTCGATTATTTTATGTTGATTGCATATTTTCTTTGTAAATACTTATCATTATTCAAAAAAATAAATGAATTCTGCATAGCTAAGCAAAGAGAAAAATGGTCTATGCACTAAGTTCCTATGAATTGATCATAGGATACCTATTGGAACGAGACCAACATTCATCTAATGCTATAATCAATTGGCATAATTACAATGCATAATTGTATTAGCCTCCAGTGACAACTCTTCTTCCAAAAGACTGTCATTATCAACCAAAGATCTTGTGAGGTTGTTTGTACTTCATTGATGGTACTGCTTTTCTATTGTTTAATCCTTGTATATTGTTGAGGTTGTTGCATTGCTTTTTTTTTAGCTTGGTCGTAGTCTTGATCAGGCTTCTAAACCTTACTGGACCTTACTAAACCTTCCTAGGATGATATGTGACTGTATTGATGATTCTATGTTGGGTCGCGACATTTGTGACCTTGCTTGACCTTATGGGATATTGTAGATAAGGCTGTGACTTTTTGGGCTTCTATATATGGCTTGTGAACCTTGTGGGCTTCTAGATCTGAACCATGAACACTTGTTAAATTGTTAAACTCATCTGTGACTGTTTAAAGGATGTTTGGATTAAGTTGTGATCATTGTGAGACCTCTAAGTTTGAACCGTAAATTTCCTAAGGTCTATTCATCCTATTAGAAAGGGATGCAATTGTTTTAGGCCTGTTTAGAGTAGGCTACAACTGTTGGTTTTTTTGAAATTTTGATATAGGTATGTACTAATGAATTAGTAGCTTCATAATAGTGATAGATCAGATCTGAAGTAGTCCCAAACTGGTGTGTTTTCATCCCTTACAAGAATGTAAATAACTGAGTGGTGTGTGTACTCATTCTCCAGCATGTGTGGTGTATAGCTTCACCTTCCCTTCCCCTATCTTCTTAAAACCTCTATAACCATGCCTAGAGCTAAGTTCCAGCAATTCCACCTTGATCCCAATTGTTGGGTAATGTGACTCGTGAGACAAGGAAGGTAAATGATTCAATTGCTTCCAATTGCTTCCATCATCATCATCCATGGATCTTGATTCTTCCTCTTCATCATGGTGAAGGTTATCATATATTTGTTAAATTCTTGATCTTGAGGAAGATCAAAGTAGACCACCTCTTATTTCTTTAGATACTTCTTCGTCTTATAACATATCCTAGCTACTAGTGGTTATATTTGTTAATTTTTTTTTAGATTATGACATATCCTAGCTACTAGTGGTTAAAGTCCATAATAAAAGGGAATGGTGTGGAGTTGTTGATCCATAGTCATCCGACTGGCAGGTAAATAAACTAATCAAAGTGACTCCCACCCCTCCACTCTAATGGCAAGGAATCCTTCTTTGGTAATGAGAATTGTGAACATAAGGTTTGCTGAAACATTGATACTCTTCCTAGCTAATATGATATCAATGATAACCAACCATCCAAGAGGATCCCATGACCATGCAAAAGTTGAAACATATGCATAGATGAGGACTACAACTAGAAAAATAAAATTACATTATTTATTGCCTTCCTTAGAGAGATCCACATCTTGGGCGATGTCGTCGTGCTCTACATAATTTTTCCACAGCCCTAAGAGTAGTGCAAGAGTTCCAAGGTTGCATCAAAGAAAAATAAAAAAAGGTTTCTGGTGTGTTCCTCACTATTATTACCTCTATGACAGAGGGTATCAAGTGGATGATACAAATTTAAGAATGGAATGGCATTTAGGTTAGACGTGGTCGATGAATATATTGCAACTCGTATAGATGTGATTGCACTGGAGTGCTAGATAGTTGCAGAGGTGTTTCCTCCACACCATGCCCATTTTTTTAACAAGTATATTCTTCGTCTCTGGAAGAAACATGTAAATGAAAATCCTTATAATCAAAACAAACCCTGCAAAGAATATAAACAATCTGAATTTTCATGTGGCAAAGCATGGCGAGAAATCCTTGCGCGACGATGAATGTGAATAGAAATCTGCCTAGCTGATCGTATCTCCAGAGGGAAAATCTCAATAGAATCCAACCATCCAAGAGGACCCCATGAATACAATAAAAGATGTGTATCCTTTTGTCAGACCGGGCCTTCTCCAAATGATCCAAATTTAAGCCATAAGCTATTATAACTTGAAAAAAATACAAAAATAAGTTGTCAACATTAGAGATTCATAAATAGAATATATAAATATATGAAATATACTGTTAAAAAAACAAAAATTACTTGTCAAGCTCGATCCATAAATCCATTACTTAATCGGATTTGCCCAAATGCTTATGTCCATTATTAAGTACAAATATACACTATACTTGGGAGTATCAAATGAATCAACGAACTTGAGAAAAAATGATAGATGCATCTATTAACGGAGTAAACTTTTTACCCGACCATTTGTATGGTCGGATGACTAGCACTGCCTGATGTGACAGCTCACGCCAGCCAAGTCGGCCGATAGGTGCAAATGGTTGGGTAGAAAGTTTACTCCTCTATTAACTATCAAGAAACACTATTCATAGAGGCACAAAATCGAGCAGTTAAACTGAACAAAAAACACTTTCCTGAGAGATCGGCATTTCAATCCCTCCATTCGTGAACAAAATATTTCTTCCAAACCCGTAAACACTGAAAATCGAGACCAGTTTGGTGATCACATACTCAAGCCCAATAATCATAGAAGAAAACAAAAGAGCATTGGAACAAAACCAATCATCTTAACCAGTGTGGTGATCACATACTTAAGTCATTTTAATCATAGAAGAAAACAAAAGAGCATTGAAACAAAACCAATCATCTTAAAGAGGACAGGAACATAAATCCCAATGACATTGATCCTGTCATTTTCTGGAAAAAAAGTATGTCAATGGCCATAACCAGATGAGGCAGATTTTCCTGAAGAGTTGAGTTCCTCTTGAACCCACCTACTACTTCATGTAAACTCCACCGAGGAGAGCCAAAGGGAAATTTCCCAATGCTACAGAGATTTTGGACAGGTTTTGAAACCCATACTAGCATGAAAAAACCCAAAATTAATGTACCACCAGTGTTCGCATGATTAAAGAATGGGATCGACGATGACGATGTTGGAACTCACTGCCAACCACGATTGTAAAGTACATAAAAGAAGCATTTATAATTTTCTAGTCCTACATCTGAAATCGATGGTGCTCCTAAGAATCAAGAGTGGTAGAAGGAAGAATATCAATCAATCCATAAGGCTTAACTTTTTTTCACACGGCAATCCATAAAAATTAACTTATGTACATAATTCACGTGAAATCATATGAGTTTAACTTGAAGTACATGATAATAAAATTTAAATATATGAACCATAACCTATATTCTCCATGTTAATACAATTTAATATTGTTAATATTATATACTTCATGTTAATACAATTTAATATTGTTAATATTAGGATTAACTTATGTACATAATTGATGTGCAATAGTATGAATTTAGGTAAAAGTACATGAAAATAAAATTTAAATAAGTGAACCGTAACCTATAGTTGCAATGTTAATACAATTTAGTATTGTGAATCCTAGCATATAGTTTATAGGTTGAACCCTTATGGATTAATGACAAGGAACCATATGGATATACTTTTGGTTGCTAGTTACACAATAACAAAGACTTGTTTTACTATTTTAAGCAAATGATATTGTGGGAGAAAGGTTAAGAATGTAGAGGGAGTACTAACATATTAATAGCTACATTAAGGGTTTTAAAGGTAAAGAGGTTTCTTAATTAAGTTGAGAACAATAGTGAACTAAATTAAGATATCATAAGATAGACCAGTGACAATGACAAAAAGAGAAAAACAAATAGTAAAAATTTTTAGGTGTGCTACAAATACATGAAATAGACATAATAAAAACCTTAATGTTGTTTTAACAAAATTTATAATTATCAATTATAAAAAAATGAATCCCCTAATATTAATATAATGGAAGCCTATATATGTTTTGAAATTTGTTTTTTATAAAATATGAGAAAGAAAAAACTAATAATCCATTTGAAGTTGCTAGTATTTTTCATCCCTTTGTCAAACTCCTACACTATATAGAGTTTCTTTGTTTGTTTGTAGTGGACAAGGTCCACTTATTATTTTGCCTCCCTCGCATTTCATATGAATAAAGGGAGGAGATATTCCTTTGTATCATTCATTCTTGTTCACTCATGTATTCACATACATGTGTTAAAGATGTGATAGCTAAATCATACTAGACTCTGTACTTTTTCTTGAATGTGTTTTCTCTCAGTCTTAAGCACCATTGTTCTATTGTATCAAACAAAACACTCTTACGAAGATATCAACAATTTAAGGGGAAATAAATTGTTTGAAAGTTTACCCGAAAATCATCAAAAACAAAGTTATTGTTTGAGACAAAATTTCAAGTACCCAGAGTCACAACAGTCAAAGAAACGAGTCTGATGGTTAGGGATATTAAAGATATGGGACTTCAAAGCTATAATGTCACTCTCATGGATGAATAATATAGAGATTGGATTGGTGATTTGTTAAAGAGGATTAATCCCCTTCTTGGTCGGATCATGAGCTCCCATCCAAAGAGCACATATAGCTGGAAGCTTCGACTTTAGGATAAAGAATTGAGAAATTATATTCTTGGATGGTTTCATAGGAACCTAACATAGGCTACAAGGTAATTGATCCTTGCCACATGTGGGATTTCCAATAAAAAAGGTTATCCTTGTCGCATATGTGCTTGAAATCTAGAGGTAATTATTTCTGTAGCCCGAGTGCCTTAACTATAGAGATATAATAGGATATGGTGCTGAATGATTATGTGCAACCTTCCTAATGCCACAATATCTCATGCCACTTAACTCTAATTTTTTGATGAGATGCATTGTCAAACCCATGCAACACACCTAACCCACATACATTAATGACATACCTAACCCATACACATAAATGATCCACCTCATCCACACATGTAAACGATGCATCAATGGGTTTCAAGGACATAACCATGGTTAGGGAGGAAACCCATGATTTAGGACTTAAAGGACTCTTCGAGGGCTTGAGGATAATGAACAACACCATAAACGACCACACTCAACCTCCCTTATCGAGATTTGGCGTCAAAGTGGGGACACAAATGACAACATTAAGAGCTTTTCAACATGAAGGTTGGGTCTAACTACCTTGACCATGATGAAGGGAGGAAACCTAAACCTATTACTATCATTTGGAAAAATAACCACAAGTCATCATGAGATAGCCCTTAACTAGCATAAGCACCTATCATGGCATTTCATACAATGACATCTTGTTGAGGCTTATAAAAAGTGATTGTCTAGTTATTAGTTATTATGGATGTAATTTATATATAAAGGTTTACACATGAAAGGAAGGATATTTTATAGTGGTACCAACAATTATTATAAGATTCCATAAAATGGTAAGTGTTTTAACACACTCACACCCACATGTTACATAGAATAGAGAGCAGAAATCCAAGCAAGTAAGCATAATCACCTCGAAGTGGATCAACTATTATGTTAGTTGGTGGGCCATTTCATATATGGACATATAGTTTGACGTAAGGATCGAGGTATATTAACACTGATATATTACCACAAACTAGTGCTCGTGACCAAGAAGGAATGGCACTGACATATGAGGTAATATAGGGCCTTCTACATGGCTCATTATCCATAGAGAGTCATAGTTGAGGGCCTACAACCTTAATTTATGTTCAAAAGGGAGATGGATTGGTTCCCTCTCCCGTAGGCCTCCCATTCATAACACACATCAAACCTCATATATGTGTTAAAAGAACCATTCATAACCAAATACGATTTCATGATAAGTAAAAACAAAAGAAGATATTTAATAAATTGGAACCTAGTTATTTATTCCCAAGAAGGCCACCCTCTAAGGATGCATCTCAACTCTCTTTTTCTCTTTGTCAATGTCGAGCTTCCAAGAGAGTTATCCAGCATGGATCTTTTCCTCCTCGACGTGAGCTAAGAAATATTTTCCCCGGAGTGGGAAAGCAATTCCTCTCCCATCTCTTTTGGAAATCTTTCTCTTCATGTATATAATCTCTCCCCAAACAAAGTCATAACAAAACAGTATTCTTCCATGCTCAGGTGTGCGTTGCCCCTTTCCCCAACATTACATTTGGATTTCTCTCAAGAGAGGCATTGTTCAATTACATGGTAATTGCTCGTCCAAGGTAAATCCTTAAACCAAGACTGATATTGAAACTACAAAAGAGGCCACTTATCCTCCACGCAGAGTTAAGCACCTTTCCTTCTTATGTCTACGCAGAATTTTGGGTTCGTATCTTACTCCAATGTAATCGAGTTTCCAACACAAAAAATATAGATTTTCTCTATCGAATCCCTAACTTCCTTCCTTGCATAAAGGAATTCCTGTCAAAAATAAACCAAAAGTAGTTTCCCTATCGAATCCCTAACTTCCTTCTTTGCATAACTCTACACTTTACCTTGTTCTTTTTCCTCATTTTCCTCCTTCCTCCTTTTGGCTTCCGCCTTTCGCAGGAAAATCCCAGAGTAGGGAAAACACATTTTTCCTTAAGATAACCACATTTATGACTCTTTGTCTAGGTATCCAACCTCCATGATCAAAAGAAAAATGGAGTGAAAAAGCACAATGCATATACAGATGCAAAATGCAAGAATATTTATCAACTGTAAACTCTACTTGATTCTAACAATCATTCAACATATTCAATGCATTCATAAGCAAATCCATTGTAGAAATAATATAACAGAGAATACTTATCTTGAAGATGAAGTTGTCCTACAAATAGCTATGTCACTGCAACATTCCACCCAACTATAGACAATTGTGCTCATCAATCTCTTAACACAACTTCCACCCCCGAGCTGGGCATGATTTCCACAAGAAACTTGGGAACAACACGCTCACACATAGCCAGAACATATCAAACACAGTCAAGCCAACCTACAGTTGGGTATATCAGACTGTCCACCCAAACCAATACACGCTTTGGTTTATCATACTAGAGGAAATCAATCCAATACACCGTTGGGTTTATTAGGCTACTCAACCAAGACAACTAATAGTTGGGTTTATTAGACTGCGGGCAGTTAAGCCAACATTCACATTGAGGACCAGCCAAGCCAACTAATAGATGGGTTTATCAGGATACTCAGCCAAGCCATCATACTGCTGGGTGTTGATGCTCAACCTTCACCTGCTGACATTTCATGCACTTAGAAATATAGTCAGCAATGTCCCTTTTCATTCCTGGCCAAAAATACGGCTTTCTGGCTGTAGCAATTGCTTTTTGATATCCTGGGTGACTAGAATATGGAGCTTGATGGATTTCATCCATAAAAATTCTCCTCAATCGTTCCACATTTGGAATATAAATTTTGTTCTTATAGGTAATAAGTTCATGTTCTTCCAATTTATATCCTTCATACTTCTTCTCAAGATTTTGCTACTTCAACTTGTCCTATATCTGAACATACATTTCATCCTCAGCAATATGATTAATAACCTGCTACCTCAGATCCTATTGGCAAGTAGTAAGAGATGCCACATGCATTTCATGCACCTTCCTGTTGAGTGCATCAACCACCTTATTTTCTTTTCTTTTTATGTGTTTGATTTCAAAATCAAACTCACACAAAACTCCATCCATCTAGCTTTCCTAGCATTTAAAATTGGTTGATCAAACAAGCATTTTAGGCCACAGTGGTCTGTCCTTAGCTCAAATTTTATTCCCACTAAGTAATGTCTCCACATCTTGAGAGCATGTACTATGGATGCAAGTTCTAGATCATGAGTATCATAGTTATTCTCATTCTCCTTCAATTTTATGGACTCATAGCATACCACATGGTTGTCTTGCATAAGAAATCCTCCAAGTCCTTTATTGTATGCATCAATACACACCACAAGGTCTTTTTCTGGGTCTGCAATTTTCAGAATTGGTGCACTTGTAAGAAGATTCTTCAACTACTGGAAATCAGAAACCGATTATGGGGACCATTCCTCATTCACCCAAGAAAACCATTATGGTATGCACTACAACGAAAGAGATGGAGGCCTGATTTCACAAGGAATAGGGGGGGAATTGTCCAAACCCTTGAGCCAATAAGGTGAGACCAGAAGTTAATGAGAGAAACCATAAGCTTTCATCTACCCTTTTTGTCCTCTGTACTCAAACATTCAAATCTTCCAGAAGTTGGTTGAGGCAGTTAATGGCTTGGGCAAGGTGACGTATGGCAGTCAAATTTTGTCTCTTTGCAAGCCTGCAGTCTGAAGAAGCCACATTCTTGATTGTGAAGCAAGTAATCATGTGAATACGTTCCCATCCTGTCATTTCTAGAGTCTCCCATAATTTTAATGGTATTCTTCCATTCGATTCATTATTCGACTATCCTTAGTCATGGAATGCGTTGTTCAGGAGTGTTATCCTCACACAGAGTATTATCCCATAGACGCAGTGAGAGAAAGAAGAGGTGTTTGTTTCACATTTTACAGTGTATATCTTCACCTAGCCTTTGCTGGGAGCCCTGGTTGTTGTGTTACAATATTTTTATGTATTACAAAGTGGTATGGAACCCTAGTTGTCTGTGTTACAGAGTGGAGCCCTGTGTTGTTGTGTCTCCTTGTGGTTTGCTATTATATGTGCCCTAGTTTGGATCTGAACTGTATGCAATACTTAGGAGTGGAAGAGATGCTGAATTGTCTTTATAAACATAGTGAAGAGAGGAGCCTCACAAAAAGATAAGAGTGGCTAGTGAATCTTCTATGCACACCCTGAAGAGAACTGGAAGGGAAGGTATGGCCCAAGGGGTTGTGTAGTAGAGAAGGGGATATTTCCTTGTGTTGGGTGTGTAGTTATAGTGGATTTCAGGCTAGATAGATATTGTGGAGGTGTCCTTAGCTCTATGAATGAGCTCACCAGATTAGCAATGCTTCCTTTCCATTGCCTTAGCAGCCTGATAAACCCAAAGGTAGATTGGCTTGGATGACAGACTGATAAACCCAATTGTATATTGGTTGGGAACCTGATAAACCCAATTGTATATTGGCTTGGATGAAAATACTGATAAGCCCAACTGTAGGTTGGCTTGGATGTGTCTTGATGTGCATTTGGTCATGTGTGACCCTTGGTTAGACATCTTGCTAAATCCAACTATTAGCTGGCTTGGCTTAGTAGCCTGATAAACCCAGTAGTGTGATGGATTAGTTGAGTATCTTGATAAACCCATCTGTTAGTTGGCTTGGCTAGTCCTCAATGTGAATGTTGGCTTGATTTCCTGTAGCCTAATAAACCCAATCAGGTATTGGCTTTGTTGGACAGTCTAATAAATCAAACTATAGGTTAACTTGACTGTGCTTGATATGTTCTGGCTATGTGTGAGCCTGTTGTTCCCTAGTTCCTTGTGGAAATCATGCCCAGCTTAAGGGTGGCAGTTGTGTTGAGATATTGATGAACACAACTGCCCTATCCTTGGGTGGAACATTGAAGCGACATAGCTAGTTGTGGGAAAAATTCATCTTCGAGATAAATATTCTCTGTTGTATTATTTCTGTAATGTATTTGCTTATGAATGTACTGAATATGTTGAATGCTTATTGTTGGGCTTTGATCTACTAATGCGAATCAGACCTTAAATTTATATCAATACGGGTTAGTAAGCTTAGAGGCATATCCAAGTTTTAGGACTTAGAGCTAGACTTGTTTGGATAATCTAATTATCTGTGAATTAAACCTACTGACAGATTAAAAATACTGTAACTTAAAGATACAAAAATCCTTTTACAGGGACAACTTCATTTGTTTCTTTTCAAGTACACATCAATCCATTTATGAAAGCAATCTATTGGTGAAAGAACTGAGATAGTAAAAGCAATTAAACAACAACTCTAACCCTAAGATACAGACTACAAGGCTCTGCCTAATATTCCAGCGCTGAATGGACAATTAACCATTAAATTCCCTTACAGGACAGTGTTCATAATTTATAATAGTTCTAAACACTTTATCTTTAAATGAGCAGCAATGTATAGCATAGTAAAATCATAGTCTGAACCATTCTTTTAATATTTAACCAAATAAAAGACAGAGCTCATGAAAATGTAAGTGATGTGCAGCACAATGAAATCGCAGTCTAATCTATTCCTTCAATATTCAACAGGGCGTTTTATAAAACCAATTGGAAACTAATTTAACTTGTTCTGAAATAACAAAATTGAATCCTACAGAGATTAAACATACCACTGGCACGATTTAAACAGTTTGCATCAAATCAAATCGCTGCAATCACCCAAATCGCTACACCGACAAGTAAAAGAATGTGCAAACTCAACAATGGGGGCCCTCCAATGCCTCGTTCACACACACAGTTGAATAATTACAGAACTTAAACTTTGAATGTATTCACCATCAAATCGATTACATAGTAAAAACCACGCAGTTCAGAAGTAATATGCATTCTTCCCAAAATCGTGATGATTCTTCATTGTTTTGTGAAGTATTTATCCAAATTCGAAAGAAAACTGGAAATGCTATAATCCTGTAAACTAATTAATGAACATAGCCATCGAGATCCTCATTCAGATTCGTGAAACTCAACAAAATCGAAACTGCCCCTTCTTTTGTGCTGAGTGGTAGCACAGGTGGTCACCTTTGACTGAGGTTGACTTGACACCTATGAAGGCCACATCACCTATCCGTTCAATGTTCATCCATCCTTGGACACTGAGGATCTTTTCTCCATCTTCCAGTTCCCGCCTAGCTGGCCTGCAAATGCTCAATCTTGGAGATAATATGGGAAGTTAGCACATCCCGTAATAAAAATAAAAATCTTAGTTAAAATGCTTAAAAAGTCTCAAAACTCAATTTATTAGAAAGCAATGACATTATACCTCTTAACCAAGGTTCATGGGTGAACTTTAAAGCTTTTCTAATCAATATGAAGGTTTTATGAAGGGAAATGAAAGATATCTAGGTGGCAAAAAGAGGTCAAAACGGTGCCCAACATCTCCCCCAAGAGGAAACTGTTGCATGTCCCCATGCCAAAAATATTTGACCCTGTTCAAAACCAAAATTTTATTGCTGATCATCTTGCCTCTAGTCTTCTATCTGTGATGATGCATCTATTGAAGCCTGAGATGCATAGAGGACCTTCAGTCTCTCATACTTAGCCTTATAAACCTTCCTTTGCTTATACCATCTGTATGCTTGTTTAGAGATGCGTGTCCTCTGAACCTTCAGCTTCCAATTGACTTCTCTTAACTTCTCATTCTTTTGCTCAAGTTCCTTTATTTCAAGTTTCAATCTCTTAATCTCTTTATTGCTTTTGGAAGTCTTCTTCTTCTTCATTTTTATTGGAAGCTGTTCAGAATTGGTATCTACCTCCAATTATTCATGCTCTTGTGCTGAATCTTCTTTTTCCTCTTCCATAGCTTGCTGCTCTGAGAAAAGAGAAGCTGAACCTTTGGGTAATTCCTGTCCTGACTGCTTTTCTATTTCCTTCTCTTGCTGGTTTAAGAAGAGATTGATCCTTTTTGTCTGCTTGATCACCTCATCAGGATCTTGGATATCCTATCCTTTTTTAGCTGCTGGATCTTCTTCTTGACTCTCCAAGGTTTGTATATGTTCCTCATCTTCTAATGCTGATTGGATTTGAGCTTGCTTATACTTTCTTGGCTTTCTCTGGTAGGTGGTGAAGATCTGATCTTGTTTTTGATACTGTTTTTCTTTTCTCTTCACACTTCTAGTTTGTATCCTTCTCTGAGGCTGTTTTGAACTTGCTGCCTCAGAGTTATCTTCATCATCAGTAATCAGCAACACTTCTTTCTTTTTCTTCTTCCCCTTTGGCAGTTTTGAGCTTGTTGCCTCAGGGTATGTTATCATCAACAATTCATCTTCCTTTGAACCTTCTTCAAGCAATTCTTCCTGCTCTTCAAACTGATTGTGAACTAGAAATCCTGACCATGTCAAATTTTGCCTTTGTAACTCATGCTGGATAATGATTTTAACGAGTCCACAGTGAAAAAGGCTTGTCATCTTGTCTTTTGGATTCCTTTGGACAGCTTTAGCCATCTTAGTCAAACTCTGTAGTAGGAAATAGGGCATATTGATCTCACATTCACCTTTTAAATGCTGCAACATCTTGATGTGATAAAGGTAAACAATGCTGAATCTACCTTCACAAGTAATAAATTTTTGAATAACATAAACTATTTCATCCCAGGGATGAACCAGCCAGCTTCTTGGTATCCCTTTCTTCCAATTGACTGACCCTGCTCTTGATCTGCAAAAAAATGGCATCCATGCTTTCTCTTTAAACTGTTTAGTCTTGAAAAACCTTTCTCCTTGCTGTGGCAGGCCAGTAACTTGTGCTAGGATGTCTTCTGACAGTCTAAAATGCAAGTTCCCCACTATAACTCTTTCTCCATCAAAGGTTTCAGCAAAATATAGACTAGCATGCTCATTATGCCCATTAAATTTTTCAAAGAAATTTACCCACTACTTATTTTCAAAAATATCCATGCAAGTCTCATGTATATCAGTGGAATTAAATTTTGCTGGTTCCAATCTAGATGACATTTTCAATTTAAATAGAAAACAGGAACCTTTCAACCTTTAACTCTACCTTTGTCTTCCTATCCCCACAACAATACTCTGAAATTGTGAAATTTCTGTTGGTATGAGCAGAGTATTCAGCAAAGAAAAGGGTTTTAATTTTACCTCTTCTCTAGTGCAACTGTTTTTACTTCCTCCTGCACGATTTCCACAGCGATTGGTGTATCCACGGCTTCCTTCTCACTGACTGTCTTTCTTCCTGCGTGATTTCTTCAGCAAATGGTGTATTCACACTTCATGTAACCCACGGCTCCCTTCTTACTGTCAATTATCTCCCACAGCAGTCAATTTTGCAGAGACAAACAATTGGATTCGGCCCCAAGGAAAATAACCAAGTCGTGGTCTCCAATTTTACCAATTCATAATGTAGGAATCAAGCTTATTTACATGCTGTCGTGGAGCATCATTCCACATTTTCCTTTCATCATTTCATAAACATGCCATTTCATTCAATTACTCATAAAAAATGAAAGGTAAGGTTTTGATTTATAATTCCTTTATATTCCCAACGTTTAATGCACAAGCTGTAATATACACTTCAGTTTCGTTGTATACCCAACGTTTTAATGAACAGGCTGTAATAAAAGGATTTTTTTCTTCTTCTTAAAATAAACCTTTTTCCCTTTAAAAGATGCGCTGAAGATATATATGACCATTGTTTTCTTCCTTAAATTCTATATATTACCTAATGCATGATGCACTGAATACATATATAAAAGAAACTTTTGAAATCCCTTTATGTTAAAATATTTCACTTTTTGCTGAGAAGGAGACCCTGTTTGTCTTTAAACCAAGAAGAAAACTCTGCCTGTAGAATGTAGTATGTATCCTGTAGAGTGCAATACATGTCCTGTAGAATGCAGTATAGCTTTTGGCCATTTAAAATTTCCCTTGGGTTTGATCCTGAAAACCATCTTGACCCCTAGGGTGGAAAAATGAAGTGCTAGCAGAGACTAATGGAAGGTAAGTAGAGTACTGGCAGAGCCTATCAGAATAATAAAAAAATAGGCAGTCAAGCTTTACAATAGTTGGTAATATGTCATCACTTAAAAACAAAGAATTCTGAAACTTTTTAAAACATAAAAACTATAAATTCTTACAGACTTTGCTTGATATCTCTGTATGATGAGCTTGCTGCCTGATGAAGTTGGTTTGTATTCTGATTCATTTCTGTCCTTCTGATGTCTTCTGTCTGCCATCTCAAATTCCTTCAGCTTCACTGAAAGTCAGGTCCTTCTGTAGATTTCTTCTGCCTTACTGGAAGTCAGGTCCCTCTGTATTTAAAAATCACTTGTATTGTTGGAAATTAGGTCCCTTCTGCATATGAAAAATCACAACCCTCTGCATATGGAAAAGACTTGGAGGGTTCTAAAGAAGCATGAAAATGCTTATCCCCCTCACAGGCCTACCTTTTGACTTGTCCTCAAGTCAAACAAGATCTTCATTATTTGGAAAACAAAACTATGTAAAAAAAACAGGAAATTGGAAAAAGATATTTTTGTGAATTTTCAATGGCCAGGCATACCCGGTTTTCCATAGAAAATTCAAGTTTATATTGTGCCAGTGAACTGGTTTTCACAACTAAACTTCCTTTTTTTCTTGTTTTTATATATTTTTTTTATATTTTGTTTTTTTTTCGATTTTTGTTTTCTTTTTCTCTTTTTGTATTATTTGCTTGCTGTATTAGATCAGCTAAGGAGCAGGTGAAGGAGAAACACTGATGTGTCTATCCAGCACTTGCATTTCCTTTTGTTGTGAAATCTGTTGTATAAAATCTTCCTTGTTGATAGGTTTGTTGTACAGCTTGAGCCGATGGCCATTGACCACAAATGTGCGTGCTTCATCATCTATGGTTTGAAGTTTGACTGAGCCATTGTCATATACTTCAATAATCTCATATGGACCAAGCCAATGATTTGTGAATTTAGCTTTGAAGTCTTTGAACTTTGAATCAAACAATAGTGCCCAGTCACCGATGTGAAATTGCTTCTTTTTGATAAATTTGTCATGCCATTGAGCTCTCTGCTGTTGTATCAGAATATTGTGTTCTATGGCATCCTGTCTCATCTCATCTAGCTGATTCAACTGAAGTATAATTTCTCGCTGAGCCTCAGAAAGATCCATGCCCAAATTTGCTGCTAACTTGAAGGTATGAATTTGAAACTCTATAGGGAGGAGGACTTGCTTACTGTAGACAAGCTGGTAAGGAGAAAAACCAGTACTATTTTTCCAAGTGATCCGTTATGCCCATAAAGCTTCAGTAAGCTTTGCTGACCAATCCTTCCTATGCATCTGAACAGTTTTGGTGATGATGCCTTCTAGGGTCTTGTTTGTGGATTCCACTTGTCCATTTGCTTGTGGATGGTAAGGGGTGGACTTTCTGTGCTTGATCTTGTACTTTTCTGCAATCTCCTGCACTAGTTTGGAGGTAAACTGGGCACCTTGATCAGTTACAATTTCCCTAGGTACCCCAAATCTGACGAAGATCTCTTCAAAAAGAAAGTTTACCACAGTCTGCTCCGTGGCTCTCGGTAAAGGTTTGGCCTCTACCCATTTAGTAACATAGTCCGTACAGATCAAAATGTACTTCTTCCCTTGTGATGGTGGATTAATTGGACCAATGAAGTCAAGGGCCCACTTTTCAAATGGTTCAATGAGGATTTGAGGTTGGAGTGGCATTTCATCAGACCGGACTGGCCGTCCCATCCGTTGACAAGTATCACAACTTCTAACATACCTCTTAGCATATTTGAAAATAGTAGGCCAATAATACCCCAGATTGAGTATCTTGTATGCTGTCCTTTTATTTGCAAAATGGCCACCACACGGTTCATCATGACATGCCTTTAAAATATCTAAGACTTCATCCTGACGTACACATCGTCTTATAATTAGATCATATCCTGTATAAAAGAGATCACCATTAACCCATATATGCCTAGCACTTTGTTTAATAATATTTTTCTTTTCTTTAGAGGTCATAGATGGTGGTAATTGGCCTGATGATAAGTAATTGGCAATATCAGCATACCAAGGAGTGATGACAGAAATTGCAAACAGGTGTTCATCAGGAAAACTATCTAAAACATGAACAACCTCACCAGTATTGTGTAAACGAGACAGGAAGTCTGCCACTTGATTTTCTCATCCAGGTCGATCTAGAACAGTGATGTTGAATTCCTGCATTAATAACAACCATCTAGTAATCCGACCATTAGTGATAGACTTGTTCATTAAATATCGTAAGGCTGAATGATCTGTATGGACAAAAATTTCATAACCAGTTATGTAATGACGTAACTTATTTACAGCATGAACCACCGCCAACATTTCCTTTTCAGTGACTGTATAGTTTAACTCTGCAGGTGTCAGATTTTTACTTATAAAATAGATTGCATAAGTCAAAGTATGTTCTTTCTGGCCCAATGAGGCCCCTATTGCAGTAGCAGAGGCATCAGTAGAAATATGAAAAGGCAATGTCCAATTTGGTCCCCTTAAAATGGGTGCAGTTGAGAGCTTCTCTTTAAGTGTCTAAAATGCAGATTGATAGTCAGTATCCCAGTTAAAATTCACATCCTTTGAAAGCAATTTAAACAATGGCAGAGCTATCTTACTGAAATTTGCAATAAATCTACGATAATATCCTGCATACCCTAAAAAGCTTCTTACATCTGTTTGAGTTGTTGGTTCAAATAAATTCTCAATTATTTGAATTTTAGCAGGATCAACTTTTATTCCAAATGCAGAAATGTGATGTCCTAAAACTATCCCTTCAGTCATCATCATAAAAAAAATTTCATTACTGAGGGAAAGATTTGAGTCAACACACCTTTTTAAAATTTTCTCCAGGTTTGCCAAGGAATCCTCAAAGTTACTTCCATACACAGAAAAATCATCCATGTAAATTTTGACACACTCATGAATTAGGTCTACAAAGATGGCCAAGACCGCCCTCTGAAAGGTAGCTGGGGCGTTACATAAGCCAAAAGGTAAAAGCTTGTAGGCATAGGTGCCCCAAGTACATGTAAAGGTGGTTTTGTCCTGGTCTTTTGTTGCAATACTAATTTGATTATACCCACTGAAACCATCTAAAAATGAAAAGTATTCTTTGCCAGCTAGGGTATCCAACACTTGATCAATGAAAGGAAATGGAAAGTAGTCTTTTAATGTTGCCTTATTTAATTCCCTGTAATCCACACATATGCGCCATTTACCATTCTTTTTAGGGACAACAACCAAGGGGGAAACCCATTGGCTGTCGGAAATGGGGTAGTATAGGGTTCATTCTGCACTGTGGTTGTCTAAGAGGCCTGATCTTATCATCTGTGTAAATGTGGTGAGTGCATGTCTCATGATGAATACCGGGCATATCATTGTACTCCCAAGTAAATGCATGGGAATGTTTATTTAGTAAATTAATCAATTGTTCTTCTTGTGATGTAGTAAGATGTTCACTTATATTCAAACTTTTGCCTGGACTGATTTCAATTGTCTTACTTTGAATATCTGTGATTGAATGAACATTGAAAATATCATGAAATGCCAATTCTAGAGAATGTACTGTGCAATTTTCCTGAAAATTATAACCCAAAACTTGATTTGCTGCAGCATATTGCATGTCTCTTAATTCTTCAGAAATATCAGGTTCAGCAATAAAATAATCTAACAAATCTTCATTGTTTGCTTCCTGAAAGTCAAAGAACTGGTTGATACTTAGGATAGGCTGAATCACTTCTTCTTCTTGTTCCTTAGTCTCATTAATCCATGACAGCTGATCTAATGTAGAAGGTCTTTGGGCAGAAGGGTAAAGTGCAATTTGTTTTCTTTCTGTCCCATGTGAAATGAGCATACTTCCTAACCTACACCCTATGAAGGCATCTGTTGTTGCCAGCCATGGTCTGCCAAGAATCAAAGGGTGACCTCCTAGGTTAGACTTTGGCTAAAGCACTATAAAATCAACAGGATACTCCCAGGAGTCTAAAGAAATAGTGATATCTTCTAAGACCCCTTCAGGTGTAATTTTAGACCTATCAGCTAATTCCAAGACTATTGTGGTTGGTCTGATATTTGTCAAGTGAAGGTATTCCATTGTCTCAAGTGTCATCACATTAATGGAAGCACCTAAATCAATCAATGTTTTTGGAATTGAAAAATTATTAATAGTAATTGTAACCATTGGAATCCCAGGATCCATATACTTTTCAATGAAAACAGTGTTAGACATTAGTCCTACTAGATTGCCTACCACATGAATTTTTGATGGATCCTTCTTCCTTTTATTAAGACATAATTCCTTAACTGCTTTAGTGTAAATTGGAATATCCTTTATAGCCTGCAGTAAAGGAATTTTGACATATACATTTGTTAACTCATTCAAAACATCAAAGTCAGGTAAGGAAATTGAAGGTTTTTCTTTGACCAACCTTTCTGGGAAAGGAGGTTCATATGATACTAAGGTTTTTCCTTTTTGACTCTGATTTTCTAACTGATATTTTTCTGTATTTGATTTTTTTGGATTTTTCTCATTTTCTGTTTGTTCTTGTAAGATAATAGGAGATTCTTTTTGTAAAGTTTTCCCAGACCTTAAATTGATATTTTGCAATGGAAGGATTGAGTAGGGAAGTGATCCATCATCAACATTATACATGGGTCTATCTGTTTTATTATTTGGATTTGGAATTGGCTGAGCTGGCAATTGAGTAGGCTGAGGTGGAGGCTGATTGGATGGCAATTGAAACTGTTGAGGTGGTGGACCCAATTGAGGAGCCATGTTGGGTTGTTGGAAATATGGAACTTGGAAAGATGGGGCTTGGACTTAATGCTGCTGGTATTGGGGATAGGCTGAAGGTTGTTGATAGGGATGCAAATAGGCTTGCTGGTATGTCTGGTTACCATGGGCATAACCTCTCCAATTTGGAGCAGATTGGGCTAATGGAGGAGACCAAGTTTGTCAGGGCATGGGTGCACTCCATGAATTCTGAACAGGGGTTTGATAATTTGTATGAAATTGCTGCATAGGGTCTTGAGTCATACCTAGGAATCGTGGCTGCCAAGGTCTTCATTGTCCCATAAATTAGAGAGACTCCATGCTTTGATTCTCCTCCATTCGAGCTGCTTGCAATTCTTTCAGTCTAGGACAGTCATCAGTTTTGTGATTAAAAGTACATAAACCACAAATTTCAACAGCATTTAAAGGACACTCTTTGAGTGGGTGTTTCTTTCTACATTTAGGACAAAAGATAGACAAGGCTTGATCTTGCTGGTTTTTTTGTTCTTGTCTTTTCTTGGTTTTTCCTACTTCGACCTATGTGCCCAATGTACTCAATAAATCAGTCTTGAAATCTTCTAGCAGATTTCCAAGCTCAGCTCTAGAAATACCACTATTTGTAGACTTATTTACTTTGGTAGTGATGTCCCTTTTTCCAGTCCTAGCCTTCCCTCTCAAATATTTCTAACATAAATCTTGTATCTCATCAAAAGGAAGGTAAGAAATGTCACCTTTGCCCATAACATTCAAAATATCTAAATACTCTTCTTTTATTCCTTTCATAGATATTGTTCTAATCATCTCTGGTGTTAAATAATTGTATTTAGATTTCTGTAGGTTATATGAAAATCTTTCCAAATACTCCTCCAAGCTCTCATCTTCCTGTCGAGTCATTCCAAAAATGTCATCTTTTGGATCCTTCGATCTGCAATATGCCTGATATTTTCGAAGAAAGATCTTCCTCATCTCATCCCAGCTAGTAATAGAATGCTCTCCTAAGCCCATGAACCATTTTAAAGCAGCTACTTTAAGGGTAGCAGGGAAAAGACGAAGCTTATGGGTGTCATCAGTGTATCCATAAGTTCGGCACAAGATATCAAATTCAAATAGGAAAGAGTCAGGATCTTCAGAAGTCATGCCATAAAATTTTGGTAAGACAGATGGTGGGATGTTCTTCATTTTTACCTCTTCCCCTAAGATGATACTAGTGTCCAAAATGGGGAATTTGAAGGTGGTTTCCTGATCTTCTTCTGTCTTTTCATCTCTCTCATGTCCTCTTTCTTCTTCTCTTTCATGTCTCCTCTCTTGTTCTCTTCTCTCTTGTCTTCGTTTGTTTTCTATTTCTAACATCCTCTCATACTCCCTTCTCTGTTCTGCAATTGGGCCTTTTGATGTTTCTTCCTCAGACATTTTAAAACTACCAACTATTGAGATGAATCCTTTTGGAAGAGAAGCTCCTGTTACTTCTATTTTTGGGGGGTTTTTAAGAAATCTTTCTTTCTCATCTCTTAGTCTTGACATAAAAATAAAATCTATTCTATGTTTTTGTTTGAAAGTTTTGTTTTTATCAGAAAACTAAAGTTCCTAAGCCTGCTTTTACAATGCCTCCCTAGCAACGACGCCAAAATGTTGGGCTCTGATCTACTAATGTGAATCAGACCTTAAATTTATATCAATCCTTGTCAGTAAGCATAGAGACATATCCAAGTTTTAGGACTTAGAGCTAGACTTGTTTGGATAATCTAATTATCTGTGAATTGAACCTACTGACAGATTAAAAATACTGTAACTTAAAGATACAAAAATCCTTTTACAGGGACAGCATCATTTGTTTCTTTTCAAGTACACAACAATCCATTTATGAAAGCAATCTATTGGTGAAATAACTGAGATAGTAAAAGCAATTAAACAACAACTCTAACCCTAAGATACAGACTACAAGGCTCTGCCTAATATTCCAGCGCTGAATGGACAATTAACCATTAAATTCCCTTACAGGACAGTGTTCATAATTTATAATTGTCCTAAACACTTTATCTTTAAATGAGCAGCAATGTATAGCATAGTAAAATCACAGTCTGAACCGTTCTTTTAATATTTAACCAAATAAAAGACAGAGCTCATGAAAATGTAAGTGATGTGCAGCACAATGAAATCGCAGTCTAAGCTATTCCTTCAATATTCAAAGGGGTGTTTATAAAACCAATTGGAAACTAATTTAACTTGTTCTGAAATAACAAAATTGAATCCTACAGAGATTAAACATACCACTGGCACGATTTAAACAGTTTGCATCAAATCAAATCGCTGCAATCACCCAAATCGCTACACTGGCAAGAAAAAGAATGTGCAAACTCAAAAATGGGGGCCCTCCAATGCCTCGTTCACACACACAGTTGAAGAATTACAGAAATTAAACTTTGAATGTATTCACCATCAAATCGATTACACAGTAAAAACCATGCAGTTCAGAAGCAATATGCGTTCTTCCCAAAATCGTGATGATTCTTCATTGTTTTGTGAAGTACTTATCCAAATTCGAAAGAAAACTAGAAATGCTATAATCCTGTAAACTAATTAATGAACATAGCCATCGAGATCCTCATTCAGATTCATGAAACTCAACAAAATCAAAACTGCCCCTTCTTTTGTGTTGAGTGGCAGCACAAGTGGTCGCCTTTGACTGAGGTTGACTTGACACCTGTGAAGGCCACATCACCTATCCGTTGAATGTTCATCCATCCTTGGACACTGAGGATCTTTTCTCCATCTTCCAGTTCCCGCCTAGCTGGCCTACAAATGCTCAATCTTGGAGATAATACGGGAAGTTAGCACATCCCGTAATAAAAATAAAAATCTTAGTTAAAATGCTTAAAAAGTCTCAAAACTCAATTTATTAGAAAGCAATGACATTATACCTCTTAACCAAGGTTCATGGGTGAACTTTAAATCTTTTCTAATCAATATGAAGGTTTTATGAAGGGAAATGAAAGATATCTAGGTGGCAAAAAGAGGTCAAAACGGTGCCCAACATCTCCCCCAAGAGGAAACTGTTGCATGTCCCCATGCCAAAAATATTTGACCCTGTTCAAAACAAAAAATATTTGACCCTAAGTCTTGCATACAGTTTAGACCCAAACCAGGGCACACATAATATCAAACCATAAGGAGACACAACAATAAAAGTCTCCACTCTATAACACAGATAACCAGGGTTCCATACCACTCTGTAATATAGAAAAACAATGTAGCACAACAACCAGGGTTCCTAGCAAAGGATAGGTGAAGAGATACACTGCAGAATGTGAAATGAACACCTCTTATTTCTCTCACTGCGTCTGTGGGATGATACTCCTTGTGAGGATAACACTGCTGAACAACTCATTCCACGACTCAGGATAGTCAAATAATGAATCAAATGGAAGAACAACATAAAGGTTCTAGGAGACTCTCACTAGTGCAAAATGAGAGATTAGTGACCAGGAGACCAAAAATTTTGGTCACCACAAATTTTTTCAAGGGATAAATGACCAAAATTGATAAATTTAATTGGGCTAACTAAAAAAGACCAAGATAAATGACCACTTTTGGTCATGAGATAAAACTAAACTAAAAAAGACCAAGATAAATGACCAAATTTGGTCACGGGATATCTAAACTAAAAATGACCACATAACAATTGGTCATTTATTTGGTCATTTTTAGTTGTGGATCTTCGGTAATGGAAAATTACAATTTTGACAATGAATTTCTACATTTTACTAAATTCTAAGAGTGCACATGGATTCAAAGACCCCTAGAACCTAGTAATTTGTAAACCTCCTCATGTGTCACAACTCTATTGTTGACACCAAATTATCTATGACAATGTCCTAACGGTGAGCTATGGCTTATATATTTGATAATAACTATACAAATATACCTATATACATTTGTTTTTAAATATTTTATATATAAATAATATTAATTATTAAAATATTTGTATTATAAACTTAAAAAGAAAATGTTATTAAGTATTTTTTTACTATATACTAATAATATATATAAGAAAAAAATTAACTTATATATTTATTATAATAATAATAATAATAAAACAAAATTTAAAAAACAAAACAAGTTAAAAAAATAAAACTTTCATTCACAACACCACATTAGTGTAGTTTAACCATTTTAACTGGTCAACTATTTAACATGGAAAGCGCTGTCGCATATCCGACGCTTAGCCACCACCTCAACTCCATATAAAACACCTTATATACCTCTATATTTATAAAAATAATTAAAAAATAAAAATATATATTTAAAAATAAAATAAAATAAACATAGAGTAAGGTATACTCTACACTAACATTTACAAGGAGCTTAACCCGGTAACCTCCTTACAACAAACAACCACCCAACCTAGATACAACCTACATCCACCTTTTACCTCAAAGCTTTGTTCTAGTTAATCCCTTTCGAATTAAGATAAATCTCTCGGTATATGATATATATAGAGATATGAGAGTGGGTTGGTACTAGGTATTATCTCTCTCTATATATGATATGCATAGAGATGTGAGAATGGGTAGCTATTACATCATACTTTATATTTTTGGATTTTAAGTTTAGAAGGAAACATAGAATTAGTTCAGTTTTGCACAGGACAACCCCAAAGGTTGCAAGCAAAGCCGTCTTTCTTTCAGTAAAATTAAAGGAAAAAGCAATTAGGCATTTGGAGGCACGCAGGAGGCATGGCTTCTTCAGATTAGGGAAGAGGAGAGATTGAAGAGGAATTGAATAAGTTGACGGTGGAGCAGGTGAAGCAAGTGAAGGAATAGGTGGATGGAGAAGTGGGTGTTCTTCAAGACTCCCTCAACCGGATCAGGACTGCTGCTATTCGTTATGAAATGGCTTCCAAGGCTCTCCACAATCTATCCGCACATCCTGCTGGTTTCTCCTACATATCCTAAGCATTTTTTTATCTATGCATTTATTACTATTTAAGATATCCCCTTACACCCGTTTTTGATCCAATGCTTTACTCCCACTTCTACTCGAGGAATTCAAAGGGTTCCCACTTTCTTAAATGCTGAATGAGGATTATATATACAATTTATTTCTGATATTTAAATATTGAAGTTCGGTAACTCCTTTTTGTTGCAGGAAAACAGATGTTGGTCCCTCTAACAACATCGTTGTATGTTCCTGGGACTCTAGATGATGCTCACAAAGTCCTCATTGACATAGGCACTGGATATTATGTGGAGGTACTAACACTTATTCCTCTCTTTACCCTCTTTTTGGGGTTTGTTTTTATTTCTTGCCTTTGGTCCTTTTTTGTGTTGGTTACATTTTACTTGATATGCCACTGGTCCCAATCTTCTTATTCTAAGCTTCCTCAAATTTGAAGGGAGACTGTAAATGATGGAGGCAATTGTAGTAGTAATCTATAGTCAAAAGAAGTTCAGTATATAAAGGGGAAGTATCAGAGGCTGCTTTCGGTGGTAATGAAATCAAAGTGCGATGTTCCAATTTCAGTTATCGATTATGGTTGATTAATGGTAACCTTTGTCACGAAACGGTCTATGAACCTGTATTGGCTAATCAATCCCAATGGATACATAATTCCATTTACATGGAAGATGAACTTGAGCATATCTTTTTTCTTGTGCTTCTGTTAACTGAAAAAAATACCCACATACGTCAACTGGGATTGCTTTCGCTTGTGCTTGTGTTTGTTGTCGGGATCAGTTGCGATTCTTGAGTGAATTTGGTGGAATAGAAACCCCCCTACCCATGGCTACCTAGCCAAAGGTCTTCAAGTTGAGTGTTACACTGGATTGATATAGAACAGGTCCCAATAGTGCTTGTTTTGTGATAAGAGGAAGCTAATCCTCCCGATGGTGGTCGTTTTGTGATAAGAGGAAGCTAATCCTGCATGTGGACTATATTGGTAAGGAACAGGTCACGTTGGTGGTTGTATTGTGATAAGAGGAAACTAACCGAAAAAGAAATTACCCACACACGACATCAAAATCTTCCTGACTCTGGCAGATATAGGAAAAATCACACACTGCATTAATCAAAGGGACAACCTCGTAGTTAATATCCTGAACCACTAGTCTGTTGGAGCTACATATACAAACAAGTAACTATAACTACACAACAAAACAAACTTCTAAAGCAGGGCCAAGCCCAAAGTACAGAACTAAAGTGAGTCAATACGAATGTAAACCTTCAATGGCAAAAATCAGTCATGAAATAAAAACAGAATCATTTAAAGGATCCACGAGAGCCCAAGTCTCTTTACAACTGGTAGAGTTCTATTCACCACCCTGCCGCACTGATTCCAACAATGCTTTTACCGTAACTGCCTTCTTTGCTTGGATTTTCTCCTCATCTGGAAGATGTGGGCCACCCTGCTATTTTCTGTTCCAGCTCTGGCCTTGCCATTGTGGATTGTCTGCTGGTAGATCTGACCCCATTTTGGTCATCCTGGGGGGCTCATTATTATTGGATTGCCTGCTCCCAGATCATCCTCCCTGTTAGATCTGTACAATTCTCTGCTTCTTCTAGGCTGTTGGCTGTAAAGGAGTTTTTTGGTTGGTATTTGGTAGTACCTGGATCAGATCCCCATTGCTCCAAAAGCTCAATCAAATGGTTTAGCATATTGGTTCAAATTTGTTCGCCTATGAACATATCTGAACAAAATAGGAGTGAATTGCATTTTTTTAAAATAAAAATTGAGATCTAAGTGGAAAACCCATCATAAATCACAGAATTATGGTGTTTCCAAATGCAAAACTAAATCTCCACTATTAGCAGTTGTTAGGCACGTGTGAAAGGTACACTAGGATGCTGGTGTCTTTTAATAGGACTGTTGTCCAATGTAAGTGTGAGTAAAGGATGGTTTTGGCTGAGGTACTGATCCATGCTCAGGCTGACTTGGCTCATGTGCAAAACGAACATAAGTGCAATAGTGTTTCCTTCTTTTGACAAAGGGTACACTAGGGATACCTATAGGTTTTTGGTGTGTTTTAATAGATCATCCTCCCTATTAGATCTGTACAATTTTTTTTTAGGCTATTGGCTGTAAAGGGGGTTTTTGGTTGGTATTTGGAAGTCTGGGCAGATCTCCATTGCTCCAAAAGCTCAATCAAATGGTTCAGTCTGGTTCAACTTTGTTCGCCTATGCACATATCTGAACAAAACAGAAGCGAACTACATTTTTTTAAAATAAAAATTGAGATCTAAGTGGGGAGACCCATCATAAATCGGAGAATTATGGTGTTTCCAAATGCAAAACTGAATCTCCACTATTAGCAATTGTCATCCACATGTGAAAGGTATACTAGGATGCTGGTGTCTTTTAATAGGACTGCTGTCCAATGTAAGTGCGAGTAAAGGATGGTTTTGGCTTGAGGTGCTGATCCATGCCCAGGCCGACTTGGCTCAGGGGCAGAACCAACATAAGTGCAGCAGTGTTTCCTTCTTTTGACAAAGGGTACACTAGGGATACCTATAGGTTTTCGTGTCTTTTAATAGTGTTGCTGTCCAACTTAAGTGTGAATAAAGGATGGATTTGGTTTAGTTACTAATCCAAGCACAGGTTGACTTGGATCAGGGGTAGAATTAAAATAAGTGCAACGGTGTTTCCTTCATTTGACAAAGGGTACACTAGGGATACCTATCCCCATTTAATAAGTGCACAAGTGGAAAAACAGAGACCAAAGAGAGAAAATGGAAGAAAACACAGAAGAATCACTATCTCGGGAAAGATTCTCCTTTCATTTCTTGACATTTCCTTCCTCTTGAATGACAAACACTCATTTCCCCTTTTCCATCTCTTCCGGGAGTTTAAGCATGTTGAGGTTACCTAAACCAACAACCTCTGTTGATAAATTTTGGTCCTTTAATGCAAAATCATTAACTCTTTTGAAAAGCTCCTGTTTTTCATGTTGTTTCTTTTAGGTGCCTTGTCACAACCTTTCACAATTTGCTAATATACATGACAATAACTATGCTTGAAATATGCCTTCTCAGAGTCTAGTTTTGGGAAGTGTTGTCTCAAAAGTTTAGGGAAACAGCTTCTGGTAATCGCTTTTTCCAAGTCGAGAAATCCTAGCACAGGTTGTTGAATCCATTCTCCTTGTATCTTTTAAGGCTAGCAGGAAGTGCCTATCTTATCCCTAATCTTCTTCATATCATTGTCATATATATATACATTGTCAGGAAACTTGGAAAGGCAAGCCAATCCATAATGGAGCTTCTGATGGAACTTCCTCTGTCAGATAAATTCGAAATCCTAAAAATTCAAATGCAAGGTACTATTTCCCAAGAAGCACAACCTACTATCAGAAATCTTTTGCTTTTCAAAATTGTCCTAGTGAGCCCAGGTATCTTGCAATACATGAATCATTACGAGAGCATTGTCTTGAGAATCAGCTCAGTTTCTTTATCCAAACCAAGATTTTACAATAATTTAGTAACTATTTATAATTTAAGTAAATACACAATGTCTTACACTTTTCAGGATTGTTCTAGAATTTATTTCCTGGTCTATAGAACCATTTAAATTTTGAATTCAATGCTTTATTTATGATCCAGCATAGTGTTTCTTGATATCAGGTCAAAGTAGTTGTCCAATACATGTGGCGTGCCATCCAGAAGAAAGCCACTTTTGATATAATGGACCTCAATGCTATGCAGGTTTGTCCATTTGAGAAATTTGTTCTGTACTATACGAACTTCTAAGTTCTCTTTTTGGTATTGTGATCATTAATAATTTGAGCTCAAGAGTAATTTACCTTGCCTTCACAATTCTTTTATTGAAAATAGTTAATTTCTCTGGGCCATATTTTATTATCAGTATATTGTTTGTAGTATGTACAGATCTTTGTATTTTACTTTGTTAATGTAGATTGTTGTTAGGCATTAATGTTCAAAAAGTCTTTAATGAAATGAAATTGGATCTGAGCTATAATAAAAATAATAAATGTCTACCATACAACTAGGCTATCTTTTCAAATTCTAGTGATGAGCATTGGATCTTATTTCAGGTGAAGTTTCTATTGACAATCAGATTATGTATTACAGATTGCCCCAAAAACCTTCATTCCAGCATTGTTTGGACATGCAACTGAGGATGTATTCATCTAGCCACATCATTCTGACATCATTTTCAAATTATACGCGGTATTTCAATATCATTTTTTATCAAACTAATTGTCTTATGTCTTTAAAGCAAGATTAATATGCATTTAAAAAGGAATTTTTCTTATATAGCTAATGATGGATGTTCCATATAGGGGGATAAGAATATTATAAAGTTTGAGGGTGATCATAACTCTACACGTCCCTAGTTCTACTACGACTCAGTTTCTATTTTCTTCTACAATGTCCTGCATCCTCCACAATTGTCAGTCGTGGGCACTACTGCAGCTGATAAATATTTCGATCTTGGAGCTTTACAGATGGGCCATGATTTGGATGAGATAATTTGTTCAAGTTTTCCATTCTTTCATTCTTCCCTTCCACTCATTCCCAATGGAAGAGGAAAAAGAGATGGAGAGAGCTGGAGACAGCAAATATGGGTTTCATTTAGAAGAGAATCATAAATTTATTATTTTCATCTAAACTTAAAATGGGTGATAGGAATTTTTATGACAGCAATAATAACTGAAGGGGCCAGTATTGTGTATCTGAAACTTCTGCCCTTTATAATATTTATTACAGGAAATATTTCGTGTATGGAAACAGAGAAGAAACTCCATAGAGGGGTCTGGGAAATATTTCCCATGTGTAATTGTATTGGAAACATCTCAGAACCCTTTCCCAAACATTCATTTGGATATTCATGTATGGAAATTTTGTTTCCAAACAACACAGCTTTTTCCATTTTAGTAACGCTTGGGTGGGCCCCATACATTAAAAGCTAAAACAAAGAAATAATAGCAAAACCCAAAGAAAAAATCCCAGCAAATTGAAATATGAGAACACTTTTCCTTCTTGTTATGTAAAACCCTGTCAGGTCTTCTTTATTTATTTATATTGTTGTAAAACCCTATGAGTTGTGTTCTCAGTTTTTTGCTTTTTTTATAAATTTTATTAAAACTTAATTGTTGTTTATGTATGGACAAGGCCTAATCTGTTAGATGTAATCACCTTGTGATATAATATTGTCCGATATATACAGTAAATTTTTGTGTATTCATACTGTGTTCATTGTGAATTACTTTTTTGATGTTTTATGTGATTGCATTGTTTCCCCATTTCCTTAAAATTGAAAGTGCCTTTTCCAAAATATGTATTGTTTACTAAATGCCCTACCATTTATGAAGCCTGTACTCGTTTCTCCACTCAAGGTAGCATAGTGTTAGAAGGAGAATAAAATAAAGGTCTGGAATTGATAGGTTCAGAATTTGAGGATTTTAAGCAGAATATAATTCATAAATATTCCTAAATAAGGAGGGGTATTCTTAAGACAAACTAAAGGCGTGGTTGACTTGTTATATATTTCTTCTGAGATTTTGGTGATTTTTGCAGAGTTTGTTGTATGAGATTATCACTGGGCTTCGTATGATGGAGCCTGGTTCAGCTAGCTCATCTTCAACACCTTGCATAATTGATGGTAATTCAAAGAATTTATCTGATTTATGCTCTTTGCAGGCATGCTTCTCATGGGAAAGATGGTGAGGTTCCCTTAAACTAGTATGTTGTTATAAACTATCCTCACAACCCTTAACTTGTAGCAAAATATGAGGTAATCTGACCTTAACAAGGTCTATACACATGATTATATTCACAAATCATGAGCATGAAGACTTATTACTGGCACAAAAACTTGTTTAAGACCCCCATATCATTTTCATGGATTGTCATAAATCCATTCTTAATTGCCTTCACTCCTCCCATATTTGCCTATCAAATTCCTTTGAGGCCATCCTCACAATCTGAGTTGAAATGTACTAAATCCTCATTGTCAGTGACTTGAGTAAAGTCTTGTATGAAATGTTAGGTGATGTGATAGGGAACCAGCTCAGCTTGAAATTTGTTTAGGATTACCTCCTTGTGGTATCATTTTTATATCCTCTTTGTGAATCATCTCTGCCATGACTGATTCCCTAAGGCTTTCGGCTATATTTTATAGAGATCAAGCCTTGTGAAATTCCTTGCAGCATTATAAAATGTACATGGATGGTGAGTTATCTTCACCGATTACCTTTAGAGGTTCTACAATTTCATCCAAGGAGAGTTGTGGGTCACATTGGGCCATTTACATAGATTAAAGTAATTTGGAACCACATCCTGGCAGGTTTGAATTGCTTCCTTGTGCTCCTCAGATATCTCTTGGGCATGAAAAACCATTTTCTAGTCATGCATAAATGCTTGAGCAATGTCAGTCTTTATTTTTACTATTTGTGTTAAAAATACATCATATATTTACATAAAAGTATATACAAACAACAAATCAAAAGGTGGAGGGTATATACAATGGAGCTTATATCCTCTTCCGTAAGTCTACTAATTCAGAAATAAAATCTGAATAAGCTACTGGATCTAAAGATTGAGCATCTTTTATCGGTAAGGCACCCTTAGCCAACAGCTGGTGATGCACCTTATCATGCCTCATGGTACAAAAAGCAGACAAAGAACTAACCTTTTGGTAAAAATGTAACCTACAAGGAAAATAGAGCAGACTCTTGAGCACTGCCAAATCCTAATGACATTCCCAAAAATATGTTTCACCATCTTAGAATGGTGGCAAACAAAGTAAAGTCCATCAGAAAGCCTGCTCTGCCAATATGGACTTAGAGGGAGTCCCCTGGTAAATGACAAGCCATGCCAAGACTTGCAGCTTATACAAAAGCTGAATGGACTATACACTGTGTAGTCTGTGCACTCACCTATCTTCTGGATCAACTGAAACCCATCTTGCAAGGGATATTGGATGCCATCAATGCAACAAAGAATAGAGCCTCTGTGAACCATACCGCTGCAAGGGATGACCAAAGCTTCACTCCTCATCCCTCGAAAACAGTTCTGACATTGCAATGCTCATTTTGAACATGACCCCCTGGTGGATGAGCTTAACCAACTCCATAACTGATTGTCTATTGGGAGCGGGGGGAGCAGACCATACTCTTTCTAGCAACATGCAACTATATCCCACAAATCTTCCCAAAAGAAATGCCGCTCTCACTCAGGCAGTCAGACTAGAAGTGTGGCAAGTCTGCAATATGAGTAACCCATGACCTCTAGCTCCAATTGGGTGGCGGAGTCCTTGGTGTAGTTTTGACATGGTTGATGACATCATAGTAGGTATGGGAGTTGTTGATTTATGTGGTCCTCTATCTTTTTTAATAGAGGTTGTTTAGTAGCCAAGGCCTTGAATAATTGCTTGGAGTGCTTGTCACTAACTTTGAGCCAATGCAGTCAAGATCAAATATGGGCACCTTTTACTTTGAGAGCCTCTGCAATTTGTATTGCCTGTCTAATATTTGGAGCTCTGGCCCACAAATTCTCATTGAATGGCTGTACTTCTGTCTTTCACCAAAGCCATTTATTTGGTCTCTGCGTTTCCTGTGTGCCTGCTAGTAGCGGTGTCTTGTTTGCCATATCCTAGAAGAAGGGGATGCTGTTTTGGCAATAGCATCATTCCACCATTTATTCTAGCTCGAATCAGTTTTGGCCTTGGGTACTCAATTTCAAATCAAGTTGATGCTGTTGATTTATGTTGGGCATTTTAGATGAGAGACATTAAGCTTGTATGCTGTTTTGATAGGAGTTGGTAAGTTTGCTCCTACAGAATTGCAAAGATAATATCCTTCCTTGCTTTGTTTAATTTTAAACATTTACATGAAGAAAATAGGATTTAAAGGAGCAATATTGGTGACCAAAATACATTTCTTTTTAATCATAAGTAGGTGGGTTATCTTAAAGTTAAATCCTAAAATAGTAAAAAAATGGCTTATCCAGATCTCCTTTTGTTTTGAAGTTCCCATGTTTTGAAGCAGCATGGAAGGTGTCTCAGCAATTAGCTTTAATAAAATTACTAAGGGATCGAGGAGGAGTTGCAACAGTCAGACCTTATGGATGAAACTGGAATGTGGGCTAATGTTGACGACTTTCGGTGGTTGCGAGCGGTGCCATCACCCAATTGGAGTGTTCTTCCAGAGGATGATTGGTTGCCTCTCGTAGACATTTTGGATTTGAAGGTAGAGGAAGATATAGTATCTTGCGAGCATCTTCAGTCAGACTAGTAGAATGCAGGTTCTCATATGAGCTCAACTAATGTACCATACCTTGAAGTCACACCAAGCTTATGGTGTTAGAATGCGAGTTTTGGTATAGCTTGAACTGGTATAATTTCTAATTTGAAAGCAGAAGAAGATGCAGAGTCTCATTCAGACTAGCAGAATGCAGGTTCTCATATGAGCTGAACTAATATACCAGGCCTTGAAACCACACCAAGCTTATTTTGTAAGAATGCAAGTTTTTATATCGCTTGACTGGGTATTTGAAAGTCTCCAAATAGTTTATTAGAATGCAGCTTTTAATACGGTTTGGTCCTAAAGTTTTCTGGAGGATATACTAGTAGGGTAATATTAGAAGCTTTATCATAAAGACAAATGCAGTCAAGATTTATTTGTGAGTGTTTTGTACGATATCTAGAAGAAGTAATCTTAATTTTAAGAATTTTCCGATATTGTTTTGGCATGCAACCTGGAAGTGCAAATACGATTTAGTGTTCTAAAGAGAAGCTATATTATCTCTCCAAAATTATTTTTCCATGTGGCCATGGACATAATTTGCTGGAGTTAGTCAATGGAAGTATTATTTGTTCTGCTTTCGAACTCATGGATAAATCAAGTTAAGCTAAATTAACAGTTTGTTTTTAAAACTATGCCTTTGCACATATATCTATTAAGCTTTCTCCTACGGTTACAATATTAGTTTAAATCTATGTAGCCAAGGTACCTGTACCTTGGCTAGGAAGTGTACTATGGAATTTTTTTGTTGAACCTCCCATCCTAGATTCTGTGAAGATGAAATTCTATGTTTGATCCCTCACAATTTCTGAATATTTCTTCTTGATTTTCTTCTGTGCAGGCAATGTTGAAGGGAGGGCTGGGTGAATTTGTAACAAGGTGGCCGTACTGGAAGGTGTGGCTGGATCATGTATTTTTCTAGTTTGGAGAGAGTTAATGGTTGTTAGGTTTGGTCAATTGGGTTAACATTGCTCCAGAATCCACAGCCAGAAGGAAGCGATCTTGTTAAGGTAGGTATGACAACCAAGACGAAACCAAACTTTTGTAGGTATATTCTAAAGAAGAGCAATCTTATGGTCTGAATTCAGATGTAGATTTTTTATTCATTCGAAGTCTTTGAAGGACCATATTAACGAAGAGGTTGTTTCATGGTTCATTGAAGTGCATATTGTGTTATGTTGGAATGTCTGATTGGGGGTGGGAATTGCGTCCCTTGTGTTCCCCATAGCTTGGGGTAGCTTGGGGTACTTTAGAGCACCAGGGAGTGCCCCCAAAACAAGATGGGGACATCGCCAAGGGCTAGTGGCATTTAGGAGACTGCCAATTCATTTGAAAGACATATCTTACATCCAAGGAGGCCCAACTATCCCCTATATCATGTAACATTTTCATTTTTTTCTTTTATATTAAAAATTGACAAAGTGCAGCCAACAATGCCTTCTAAATACCTCGACCTATAGGTGTTTAAGATATAGTTAAGCAGCTCTCGGCCATCAGAAATGCAAAATTTTAGAGGATAATAGGAATTTATGATGGAGCATATATCAACTAATGTAGAAGATTTTAGGATGAAAAACAATTGGTCATCAATTCATAATAAATCATTTTCTTCAAGATTCTTTCCGAAAACATTATACCCTAGGTCCTCTTCATTTTTAAAATTCAGAGTGAGAGAAGCCTAACTGTTGCCCAGGATTGAGGGGGAAAAGTGCAGTAGACCTTTGGGAAGCAATGAAAAGGTTATGTACTGCACCTTTGGGAAGCAACGGAAAAGTTATGTCCAGAGGTGCAAGGGATTCTAGTTAGCAGAGAGAAGTAATATATGTTTTTATTTAACTCCAGGCCAATTTTAAGGGCCATCATTGATGAAGAGGTTGTTTCATGGTTCATTGAATTGCATTTTGTGTTATGTGGGAATGTGTCCTTCGGGGTGGGAATTCCGTCCCTTGTGTTACCCATATCTTGGTGTACTCAAGGGCATTAGGGAGTGTCCCTGAAACAAGATGGGGGCATCCCCAAGGCCTAGTGGCATGTAGGAGATTGTGGCAGTACATTTGAAAGACATCCCTTACATCCAAGGATGCCCAACTATCCCTTATATCATGTAACATTTTCATTTTTTCATTTTTATTAAAAATGGACAAAGTGCAGCCAACAATGCCTTCTAAATACCTCAGCCTTTAGGTTTTTAATATATAATTAAGTGTCTCCAGGCCATCAAAAATGAAAAATTTTAGAGGATATTAGGAATTTAGGATGGAGCATATGTCAGCTAATATAGAAGATATTAAGATGAAAAACAGTTTGCTCATCAATTCAGAATAATTGCTTTCTTCAAGTTTTTTTCCTAAAACGTTATCAAATCTTTAAAAAATTGTGAGAAAAGAGAAACAAAACTCTCAAGAGACAATGATTGATCTTTGAAAATCATATGACACCCTAGTTCCTCTTCATTTTCAAAATCAGAGTTAGAGAAGCCTAACTGTTGCCCAAGATTGAGGGGGGAAATGCAGTAGACCTTTGTGAAGCAACGAAAAGGTTATGTCCGGAGGTGCAAGGGATTCTAGTTAGCAGATAGATCATAGAAGTAATATTTTTATTTATTTATCTCTAGGTCAATTTTAAGCTCTAATCACTTCTTTTTTAAACCACCCTGGCTTAGTAGTTTATGGACAAAGGCTACCCAATTATTTTGTATACTTTCTATTGAGTCTCAATCTCAAGGCCAGATTTGATCCAAAGAGGTACAATGGTATTTTCTTACGAGGAAAAATGTGAACAATTTTGGTGTAGAGGAAAAACTATTATTTTCATTGGCCAGAGATCATGCAGGGGCTTCATTAACGCCTAACTCTTACCAATTTGAGGTCCATCTTTAACTGTTTGACATTTGTTAGTAACTTTATTTTTTTACATAAATCTTTGTAGCATTTGGATGAATTTTTCTCTAGAAATCCAACAAGTTTCCTTCTAATGTCGATATAAATTCCTAAGAAGCTAGACCTTTTACTTCTAGGTATCCAATATTTAATCTTCTACATAATTGTTGTATGGACATCTTTAATCAAACCTTTTCTGGAAGATTGGATTTTATAGTATTCATCAAAGTGAGATTTCTTAGCTCTGAAGTGTTTCAGCTGGAGTGAGCTCTGTCTTGAGCTGATTTATCTTGAGCTTCATTTGATGCATCCATTACTAATGCTAAGATTGATAATTGAATATACTTATTACACATCTTTCCCTCCATGATTTCAACTTGCAATGCTATATTAATATATTGTGAGCACTTATTATTATCAATGGAAACTGCTAATTAAGATGAACTCAATAATTTGTCTATTTTCTTTTTGGGGCATTGACATTCACTTATGCTTCTTATTGGCGCCTTTGCAAAGCAATTTGGCTCATTTTTTTGATGATATTAATGCTTTTTTCGATATGTAAGTCTCCTTTATTTGTTGCCTCCATTTATTTGCACTTAAAGTTAGTTGTTTTGTCATGAAGCTCTGGTTGCAATGAGAAGTTGTAAGGTCACAATGATGCTTCTGTTGATTTTCCATGTGTTGAGTTATATCTAAAGTATTAAGTCTCTATTTTGTTCATTGCCTTTCGACATTGAGCTGAATTTTTTTGGGATTTCTGTTTTCATTGCATCAGATAAGTAAGTTTTTGAAGTAATCTGGCATTTGTATTTTTTTTTTTTAAACACTTTGAGCCGTCGGTTAAGCGACGGCCTGTAGGTGATTTAAAAAAAATAAAAAATCAATACCGTCGCTTAACTGATGGTTCAGTTTTCATAAGTCATTAACCACATGACATATAGGGGTGAACTCTTTCACAGATTGCACTATGTATATAGGTTTCTACCTGTGCAATCGAGCATAAATGTTTTGTGGATTCATTGATTATATTTCCTCTTGAAATCCATTTCCTGGTTTAGAGCTGAGTTTTACTTTTCTTAGGTACTAAATAGTTGCAGATTTAGCCATTCAAGTTTAATTTTAACCAATTCTTAAATTGAATTTGTTAGATTAGATTTTCCTATTTTGCAGATGATCTTGGTTATTGTTATTAGCTGTTGAACAAGATAAATAATTTACTTCATTGTTTTTCTAATTTACAGTTCATTGTTTTTCTATTTTACAAGTGATATTTTTTTATTGGATTTTGTAGGAGTGAGCTTAACTTATAAGTGGGCCATTGAGTATGAAGAGCCCACTACTGAGGATTTGTCATTCAGTATGAAGACCCTAATGTTGAGGCTTTCAAGCTGTTAAGTGTGGTTTTGAAGCTGTTGATGTGGGATCTAAGTATGGTTTTGCAACCAAGTGCAAGTATGATGGCTTAACCATTGTAATATTTTGAAAAGTGATGATTTTCCTGTAAAGTTATATGAAAATTAATATGTGTTTGTGAGAAAACTCATATTTATTGTAATACTTTTGACATTTCATATAATATAATTTGTGGTTTAAAATTTATATGGTTGTACTTTATATTATGTACCAATGTTGTAATTATTAACTAATTAATGTGACATTGCATGATTTACATGTGTATTAGATATTATTTACAAGTGTTGTAATCAATTATAATGTGACATTGCATAATTCGCATGTGTATTAGATGAGAATAAATGTATGATTCTTTTTTTAATTTAAACGTAATATCAAATTAAAAATTTATATTGATTAATAATGGACACCATTAAAACTACTAAAATATAATGACCATACATAAAGCGACTAAAAATGACTAAATTAGTGACCAGTAAATGAGATTAATGACCAAAATTCGCAAATAAAATGACCAATAATTAAGAGATATGCGGCCAAACAATGAGATATAAATGACCAGAAAAATGACCAAAATTCGCATATCAATGACCAAAAATCAGTTTTGGTGGCTAATTTATGGTCTTTTATTACGTGACCAAATTTGGTCATATTCTAGCTTGTCATGTGGTCATTAATTTGGCCACAAATGTGGTCATATATTTGGTCATTGATTCAAATATATGACCAAATTAATGACCAAATATATGACCAGATTTATGACCAACCGACCAGCTATAAATGACCAAAATAAAATGACCAATTTTGGTCATGTAATAAAAGACCGCAAATTAGCCACCAGCGATCACCAAACCAAAAGTGGTCATTGATATGCGGATTTTGGTCATTTTTTTGGTCACTAATCTCTCATTTTCCACCAGTGTCTGGAAATGACAGGATGGGCACATATTCACGTAATTACTTGATTCAGAAGAAAGAATGTGGCTTCCTCGGACTGTGGGATTGCTCAGACATGAAATATGACTTCCATACCTCGCCCTTCCCAAGGCATTAACTACCTCAACCAACTCTTGGAAGAATTGAATGACTGAGTACATAAGACGAAAAGGGTAGATGAGAGCTTATGGTTCCTCTCATTAACATCTGGTCTCACCCTATTGGCTCAAGGGTTTGGACATTCCTCCCTCTATTCCTTATGAAATCAAGCCCCCAACTCTTTCATTGTAGTGCATACCACAATTAGAAGATTCTTACATTTCTTCCATTATGGGGACCATTCCTCATTCATGCAAGAAACCCAAGGGTTGTAAGAGGAATTCCAAAAGTGATTCCTGTTAGGCAGATTTTAGCCATGTAGTTAAACAAATTATGTAGGAAATGTTGCAGATTGTATGTAGCCCATGTTTTGGAGGCAACAGAGAATGAAACTCCTAGGTTGGAGGACTTTCATGTATTGCAATAATTCAGGGATGTTTTTCCTGATGAAATTTCAGGGCTTCCTCTGAGGAGAGACATTGATTTTACTATTGACCTTGTGCTTGGAGAAACACCAGTGTCCAAGACACCCTACAGGATGATCAAACCATAATTTCTATAGATGAAAATGCAGCTGAAATATTAGTTGGAAAATAAGTATATCAAGCCGAGTGTGTCCTTGTGGGGAGGACCAGTTCTATTTGTGAAAAAGAAAGATGGGACACTTAGGTTATGTATTGATTACAGACAGTTGAAAAATCTTTTTGTGAAGAATAAATACCCTTTACCTCGAATTGATGACCTTTTTGATCAAATAAGAGGAGAAAAGGCATTTTCCAAGATTGACTTGAGGTTTGGTTACCAATAGGTAAGAATCAAAGATGAAGATATTCATAAAAAAACATTTAGAACAAGGTATGGACACTATGATTTTGGGGTGGTACCATTTGGTATCACAAATGCACTAGCTACGTTCATGTGTTTCATGAATAGTGTTTTTAGCAATTATCTAGACAAGTTTGTTCTTGTCCTCCTAGATGACATTCTTATTTATTCTAAGAATGAAGAACAGCATGAAGAACAATTTGAGGCTGGCATTGAAATTTCTAACGAAGCATAAGTTGTATTCAAAGTTGAGAAAATGTGAATTTCATAAAGATAAAATTCATTATTTGGGTCACATTATCTTAGAGGAGGGAATATATGTGGACCTCAAGAAGATTTAGGCCATTATGAATTGGCCAACCCCAAAAAATGGGATAGATGTGATATCTTTTATGGGACTTGCAAGATACTGTAGGAGTTTCATTGAAGGATTCTCCAAGGTTGCGCACTCAATCACTTCCTTGCAAAAGAAGGGGATAAAGTTTGCATGGACACCAAGATGTGAAGAAGGCTTCCAACAGTTGAAGAATCTTCTTATAAGTGCACCAATTCTAAAAATTGCAGACCTTGTGGTGTGTACTGATGCATGCAATCAAGGACTTGGAGGAGTTCTTATGCAAGACAACCAAGTGGTATGCTATGAATCCAGAAACTTGAAGGAGCATGAGAAGAACTATGCTACTCATGATATAGAACTTGCATCCATAGTACATGCTCTCAAGATGTGGAGACATTACTTAATGGGAAGAAAATTTGAGCTAAGGGCAAACCACTGTGGTCTGAAATACTTATTTGATCATCCAACTTAAAATGATAAGAAAGCTAGATCGTTGGAGTTTTTGTGTGAGTTTGATTTTGAAATCAAACTCATAAAAGAAAAAGAAAATAAAGTGGTTGATGCACTCAATAGGAAAGTGCATGAAATACATGTGGCATCTCTTAGTACTTGCCAACCAGATTTGAGACAACAGATTATTAATCATATTGTTGAGGATTAAATGTATGTGTAGATAAAGGCCAAGTTGCAGCAGCAAAGCCTTGAAAAGAAGTATGAGGGATATAAATTGGAAGAAGATGGACTTATTACCTATAAGAACAAAATTTATATTCTAAATGTGGAATGCTTGAGGGGAATTGTTATGGATGAAATCCATCAAGCTCCATATTCTGGTCACCCAAGATAATAGAAAACAATCGCTATAGCGAGAAAGTAGTATTTTTGGCTAGGAATGAAAAAGGACATTGCTGAATATATTTCTAAATGCATGAAATGTCAGCAGGTGAAGGTATGGAATCAACACCTAGCAGGTTTATTGCAACCTTTGCCAATCCTTGAATGGAAATGGGACATTATTTCCATGGATTTCATTACAGGATTTCCAATAACTGTGAGAAAACATGATTCCATCATGGTTGTGGTGGACAATTGACAAAGGAATCACATTTTATACCAGTTAATTCCACATATAAGGCTGATGCCATTGCAAAAATATTCATGAAGTATATTTTCAGATTGCATGGATTTCCTAAGGCAATAGTTTCTGATAGGGATACCAAGTTTACCTCTAATTTTTGGAAGGGTCTTTTTGCATATTTGGGTACAAAGTTGAACTTCAAAACCACCTACCATCCTCAGACTGATGGATAGACAGAGAGGGTTAACCATGTTCTAGAATACATGCTTCACATGTATGTGATGGAAAAACCATCCAAGTGGAAGGATTATTTACACTTGGTATAATTTGCATATAATAATGGACAACAAGCATCATTGGGAATGAGTCCATATGAAGCTCTATAAGGAAGAAGGTGTAGGACACCAGTGACTTGGGACAATATAGTGAATATGATTGTGCTTGGTCCAAACTTGCTCAAGGAATTGGAGGAAGAGGTTGCAAAGATTAGGTAGAACTTGAAAGAAGCCCAAGATAGAGAGAAGATTTATGCAGATAAGCATATAGTGCATAGAGAGTTCAGTGTTGGGGATCATATTTACCTTAGAGTGAGTCCAAGGAAGAGTTCCTTGAAGCTTGGAAGTTGTGCCAAGTTGTCACATACATATTGTGGACCTTTTGAAGTGCTTGAAAGAATAGGTCTAGTTGCATATAGACTTGCGTTCTTTTCTAGCACTAGAGCTCATAATGTTTTTCATGTTTCTTTGCTTAAGACATATGTACATGACCCTAACCATGTGATTAATTGGGATGTGATCCAGTTGGAACCTGAGGGGGAGTTCCAAACTGATCCATTGCGCATCCTTGACAAGAAGGTCACAGTGCTCCAGAACCAAGCTGTTGGACAAGTAAAGGTGCAATGGAAGCACTACAGTCCTGATGAGGCTACACGGGAGTTGGAGGATGCCATGAGAGTGGCACCTCCATTTTTGTTCAATTTTGAAGAGCACTAAGGACAGTGCTAATGTAAGGGGGGGGGGATTGTAATACCCTAGTTTTGAACCCATGGTATTAAAATTGTTCATGATGTAATTACTATTATTAAATTATGGCGAGGAGCTCAAGGCCAAGGCCCTGCTATTGATTTGGTGTTTTATGTATTGACGATCAAGGTTGATGCTGATGGTTCTCATGCTGGTCAGGAATGGTATATTTTTGAGATATCATTAAATATGCAATTTAATAAAATATCACAACTAGATATGCACTACAACAAAAGAGATGGGGGCATGATATCACAAGGAATAGGGAGGGGATTTATCCAGACCCTTGATCCAGTAGGGTGAGATTAGATGTCGATGAGAGATCATATAAGCTCTCATATACCCTTTTTGTCCTATGTACTCAATGTGTATAGGTAAAGGTGTAGTGGATGCACTACGATCCTGAGGAGGCTACGTGGGAGATGGAGGATGCCATGAGAGTGGAACATCCATTTTTTTCCATTTTGTAGAGCACTGAGGATAGTGGTAATGTGGGGGAAGGGGAATGTAATACCCTTCCCACTTTTCTCTTTTCGACTTCTAACTTCAGAAATCCTGAGCAACAATACCTTTACTCGTTCATTTTCCACTTTCTGACTTCTGACTTCCGCTTTCAGCGAGCCAACCTTAGGATGCAGAAATCCACAAAAATGTTTGTCTTTATCTTTCGGTTTCCCTCTTTCCACCTTTTACATTCCGCATTCTGCGGGTGGATACCAGGATGCAGAAAACCAACCTTTTTCCCTAACCTTTTTCTATTTTGTCGATTTCCGCTTTCCTACTTCTGCCTTTCGCAATAGACTTGAGGTGCAGAAAAACACATTCTTCCTCAAGATAACCGCATTTCTGACCCATTAGCTAGGTATCTGACCTCCATGATTAGAAGTAAAATGCAGTGGAAATACAAGGCATATACAAATGCAAAATTCAAGAACATTTATCAACATTAAACTCTACTTGATTCTTTAACAAGCATTTAACATATTCAGTGCATTCATAAGAAAATACATTGCAGAATTAACAATAACCAGAGAATACTTATCTTGAAGATGAATTTGTCCTGCAACTAGCTATGTCACTGCAATGTTCCACCCAAGCATAGGCCAGTTGTGTTCATCAATCTCTTAACACAATTGGCACCCCCGAGCTGGGAATGATTTCCACAAGGAACTAGGGAACATTCGGCTCACACATAACCAGAACATATCAAACATAGTCAAGCCAACCTATAGTTGGGTTTATTAGACTGTCCATCCAATCCAATACATAATTGGGTTTATCAGGATACAGGAAATCAAACCAACATTCACATTGAGGACCATCCAAGCCAACTAATAGATGGGTTTATCAGGCAACTCAGCCAAGCCATCACACTGTTGGGTTTATCAGGATACTTAGTCAAGCTAGCCAATAGTTGGGTTTATCAAGCTATCCAAACAAGGATCACACACAACCAAATTCACATCAAGACACAGCTAAGACAAGCTACAGTTGGGTTTATTAGGTTTTTCATCAAAGCCAATATATGATTGGGTTTATCATGCTGCCGAGCTAAGCCAATATACAATTGGGTTTATCAGGCTATCATCTAAGCTAATCTACCTTTGGGTTTATTAGGATGCTAAGGAAATGGAAAGGAAGAATTTCTAAACTAGTGATCCCATTCATAGAGCTAGGGACAACTCCAAAACATATATATGGCATGGCATCCACAATACCTACACACCCAACATAAGGAAGTGTCCCCTTCTTTGCTACACAGTCCCTTGGGCCATACTTTCCCTTCCAATTCTCTTCAGGGTGTGGATAGAAGATTCACCAGCCACTCTTATCTTTTTGTGAGGTTCCTCTCTTCACTAGGTTTATCAATCCAATTCAGCATCTCTTCCACTCCTTTGTCTTGCATGTAATTTAGACCCAAATCAGGGCACACATAACAATAAACCACAAGGAGACACAACAGCACTGGGCTCCACTATGTACACAAACAACCAGGGCTCCATACCACTCTGTAATACAGAAAAACACTGTAACACAACAACCAAGGTTCCCAACAAAGGATAGGTGAAGAGATACATTGTAGAACATGAAACAAACACCTCTGCTAGCTCTTGCTGCGTCTTTGGGATAATACTCCACATGAGGATAACACTGTTGAACAATTCGTTCCACGACTTAGGATAGTGAATAATGGAATGGAATGGAAGAATGACAAAAAATGTTATGGGAGACTCAAGAATGATGGATTGGGCACACATTCACGTATTTAATTGCTTCAGAAGCAAGAATGTCGCTTCCCTAGATTGAAGGCTTGCTCAGACACGAAATCTGACTTCCATATATCACTTTTCCCAAGGCATTAACTGCCTCAACCAACATCTGGAAGACTTGAATGATTAGGTATAAAGGACAAAAAGGGTAGATGAGAGATTATGGGTTCTCTCATCGACATATACTCTCACCCTATTGGCTCAAGGGTTTGTATAAATACCCTCCCTATTCCTTGTGAAATCATGCCCCCATCTCTTTCGTTGCAGTGCATATCTAGTTGTGGTATTTTATTAAATTGTATATTTACATGATATATCAAAATATGTTGTGCCTGAATAGCACTATAACCATCGAGATCAATCTTGATCGTCTATACACAAAACACCAAATCAATGGTAGGGCCTTGGCCTTGAGCTCCTCGCCATGATTTAATAACAATATTTACATCATGTACAATTTTAATACTAAGGAGTCAAAATCGGGGCATTACATTCCCCTCCCCATTAAATTAACACTATCCTCAGTTCTCTACAAAATTGAACAAAAATGGATGTGCCACTCTCATGGAATCCTCCATCTCCCATGTAGAGTCACCACAATTGCACGTCCTCTCCCCTCTTACATTAGCTTAAGGGAGGAATGTGACTTCACTACTCGCTCTGATACCACAATGTCACATACCCATACACTGATTATCATGCATAATTAAAAATTTCTTAAGAAACTTTATTTCTTCTTTTAAAACAGAAGGCACGGGATGTGAAGACACTCTTCCACATTCATGCTTAAGCATAAACATCACTGTAATAGTCATTTCACAGTGGACAAATCCACTCTGCAACCAAAAAAGTCATTTCCACATTGGAAATGACTTTTCTCACTTTTTCCTTTCATCTTTTGATTTACGACTTCGAGTAGTGAGAATCCTGAAATGCGGTATGCTCGCTTGTCACTTTTATGCTTTCCGACATCTAACTTTCTGACTTTCGATTTCCGACTTCAGGTAGCGGAAATACTGAAATGTGGTATGCTCAATTGTCACTTTTTCGCTTTTCAACTTTCGAGTTTCCAACTTCTGAATTTGGGCTTCAGACTTCGGAAATCCCGAGATACAATACCTTTACTTGTTCACATTTCGAATTCTGACTTCGGACTTCGAACTTCAAAGATCCCAAGATACAATAACTTTACTCATTCTCTTTCTGCTTTCCAATTTCCAACTTTCCGCTTTTTGCGGTCAGACTTTGAAATGCGGAAATCCATGAAATGACTACTTTATCTTTTGGTTTTCTGCTTTATGACTTCCAACTTTCTGCTTTACACGGGCCGATACTGGGGTGTGAAAAACCAACTTTTTTTCCTTAACCTTTTTCTATTTTGTCGATTTCCTCCTTTCAAATTCCTCTTTCCACAACAGGCTCGAGGTGCAAAAATCTACACTTTACCTTGTCTTTTTCCCCATTTTCCTCCTTCCTCCTTCCGATATCAGAGTGCAGAAAAACACATCTTACCTTAACATAGCCACATTTTGACTCTTTGGCCAGGTATCCAACCTCTATGATCATAAGAAAAATGCAGTGGAAATACAAGGCATATGCAGATGCAAAATGCAGGGACATTTAACAACAGTAAAATATACTTAAATATTTATTAAGAATTCAACATATTTAGTACATTCATAAGCGAATACATTGCAAAAATAATAAAATAGAGAATACTTATCTTGAAGATGAAGTTGTCCCACAAATAGCTATGTCGATGCAAAATTCCACCCAACCATAGGCCAATTGTGTTCATCAATCTCTCAACACAACTTCCACCCCCGAGTTGGGCATGATTTCCACAAGGAACTATGGAACAATAGGCTCACTAGCGATGATTTTAAGGGCGAATTTTAGCCCAATGGCAAATTTTAAGGGGTACCCAAAAAAAAGTGGGCGAATTTTTATATTAGAATGTTTTTATTTTATTTAATAAATTAGCCCATTGTTTATTTTATATATAGATGCCCCAAGATAAATCGCATTCATCCCAAAAGAGGGAAAAACTGGAAAATGAATTTTAGCCCACGAAAATACTAATTTTTGCCCACATTTGCCCGAATTTTTCCGATTGGGAGGAGATATTTGCCCACATTTGCCCAAATTTTTCCGATTGGGAGGAGATATTTGCCCAAATTTTCCCGAATGTTTTCAATTGGGAGGAGAAATGAAGATGGTTCACCGGATTTATGGATAATAGGTTGAAAATTTGGTATTTCGCCAAGGATTTATGGATAATACGATTAAAAATTTGGTATTTCACTGGGATTTATGAATACTTCGGTAAACTGGTCTTACTTCAACCTCGATTGGGGTAAATTGGACATAGTTAGTCCTGGATTTGGATTTATGGACAATTATTTGAGTAAAATGTGGAGATTTAATCAATCGGGGAAGTGTTTTTACTAGATTTGGTCCATATTTGAGAAAAACATGGATAAAATTTGTCAACTGAGGACGTTTTTTTACCTATATAATGGTGCAAGAGTCAGGCTCAACATGAAGCTTGATTTCTATTGCAAATTGGTCTTTACAGTGGCTGAGTGGATTCATGGAAAGCAATTTCACAAGATTTCTTCTATCTGCAGGATTTTTACAGGTTAGTTTCTTGAATCTTCTTTAAATTATTTCTTTTCTGGTTTATAGCAGAAGGTTGAAGCTGAATCAGCATGAAATTTTGCTAGTCTCAGACCATCACACAAAATTTTGCTAGTCTTCATTAATTTCTTTAACAGGTGCACCTTCTATTAACTTAGAAAATGTTGGATTGACAGAATTTTGCTCCCTGCTACTCATAGATGTTGAATCTGCAATACCAGCTATATGGAATGTTCCACTTGGAATTGATCTTATATCCTGTCCCTTTCCTAATTGAATATGCCTCTGGAGCTTCAATTCATTCTCTTTTGTTTCAATTTGCTTTCTCAAGTTCTCCAAGTCAGTGCCATTGGGTTTAGTTACAGATGAGACAGGATTGAAAGCATGTTTCTGGCCAATTGAACCATTGTGGCCAACAATAGTCATTTTATCACAGGATGACTACCGAGGTGGACCCTCTCCAGCATAGAGGTCACCCCATGGACTTGCACTTCACTTGACATGGTTGTATGAAATGCAACTAACTACTTCTGCACCATAGCCATTTGCTTCTGCATCCTTGGGGTTTGTTTCGATGTTGTTGTAGCCATCTGTGAAGAAGCTGCAAGTGATTGGCTTGTAGAAGTCCCACTCATATTTTCCCTTGATCATCCATATTTCTCAGTATGATCCACTTTCCAACTTTGTTCTTCACCCTAACTATCACTATCTCCATCAGAGAATCTAATCACAAGGTTATCATCTTTCTCTTCTGTTGTAGGAGATCTAATAGCAGGATGTAGATCTTGTAAACTGGATAAGAAGACATCATTTTCCTTATGGCCACATAATGGAACTGATAGTACACTAGAAAATTGTAGTTATGTCCCATTTCTATCGAACAAATTATTTGTGGAAATAAATTTCCAAGATGAGAGTGGGTGCAGCGATGACTGCTTTCTCTTCCTCTTCTTGTTGGGCATGGAGGCCATAGCCCTTGCTCTGAGTTCTTCAATGTCCATAGTACCGAAATTGATTTCTGCACTGAAATTCTTTGACTTGGAAAGTAGAAAACGTAATTAGGGAGGTCAGAACCTCTCTTACTCTTATCGTCTGCGCTGCCTTGCCCTATCCTCTCGCCTCTGTCTTTGTTGGTCGTTTCTTTCATCCATTTACCAGTTTCCATGAGGTAGCAACAAGAAGCTCCATGTCTTTGAGAGTTCCCTTGTCAACTACTTAATGTGTGGCAAGGGAAACACTGATTCCTAGTGGTTAATCCATGGATNATAAAGCCATAGGAATTGTTGAAAATTTTCCAATTTTTGTTTGATTTCTTTGTGAAAATATGATATTAAGCCATGAGAATTTATAGGTTTTTTTTTTCAATTGATTTTGTTGAAAATGCATCATATAGTTCACTATAAGTCAATATACATGTACATGATGCTTCTAAAATCCCCAACCGAAGAGTTGATACACAAGATATCCTTTCCTACATAAGCAAAGAGAGGTAGCATGTCTACTTTGGCTTCAACAAATCCTTCCTAAAAATGGCATTCCTAGCTGAATTCTGGATTGCTGGATCTGAGGTAAATGTCAAAACTTCTCCTAGGTTGAATGAAGTTCTGTCTTAATAAATTTTATTTCACAACATAGGCGCCATAAAAAAGAGACACCTGTCAATTTGATAACATTCCCCCTTCCCCAGCCCGCCAGACACAACTCCTTTCCAGTGAAGGAGAGAAACTGAAGGAACCCTGTATTCAGGGTTCAACAGCATCCAAGCAGATAGTGCCAAGCATTTTTGTTTAAAGAAGCAAAAGAAAGTGGATAAAGAGCTTTGAGACTTCCTGAAGAGACAGAAATCATCCTTTGATCTTGTAGGAGATGGTGTATTTGGAGATGAAGTACCCCTCTAGCTTGGTTTCATAAAGATGCCAAAGTTGGAAAATTCTTTGTTTCGTAGAGCAAGCATCCAGTGATGAAGTGTGTAGGCTTTTGAACAATAAGGTTGTCTCTATCTTCTCCACATCAAACATCCAAGTAGTAGTAGGGTGTCCAATGCCACAAAACCGTAGTCTTCTTATCTCACAAGAAACACAAGAACAAGTGTTCCCTTTTCTCCTCTATGGTTTCTCCAAAATTCTAGCTTCCATGATCTTCTTAGGGAAAACCCCAACCCTAATGCCTTGCTTGCATCAACACAAGATCCCTAGCGCTCTAGACAAGAGAGCAATGTACAATGATGAAGTGATATTGAAAGAGACAAGATCTCTCGATTTCTCACATCTCTAACATGATTATGAGATGAATGTATCTCCATGAGATGAGAGTGAACTGATCAAACATATCCCTATTTTTGCTAAAAATCATGGAAAAAGCATGGAATAAAATAAAAAATAACTGAAATTACTTTTATGGAGCTCTTCAACTCCTCTTTTCTGTACCGATTGATTCTCTAAAACCCTTTGTTCTTCCATGCTCTTTTTTACTTATAGTACCACATCCCAAATTTCTAAGTTAGCAATCCTCTCCCACTCTGGCCTTGGAACATATTCATGAAAGGAATTCTTGTTTTATATTCTTTGTTTGAAGATAATATCACGAGGATCATAAGGCCTAGATTCTTCTTTCCTTGAATTTAACCAATGTAAGAAAACTTCTAGGTATTGTATAGATTTCAACCTTTAATTTGGAAGGGTCATATATCTTTTGGAAGCATGAAAGTTATTTGATGTCTGAAATGACAAAAATGCATGTTATCTACTACAAATCTTTGCCTTGCATATTCCATTGCAAAAATTCAAGGTGTGGCGAAAGCTAGGAGATGGTAAGGATCTTCCTCAAAACCATAGACTTTGATCACTATGTACTCTTCATATATAAACTAGTTACATATCCTTGTATCAAGGGTAAATTATAACCACTTCTCATTCTCATGAAACATTCTAGGTGGAAAAGAGTCATGGATAATGTTTTATGTAATCTTCATTACCATGTTGGTAAACTCAGTATAATTGGCGTTGTTAGGTATTCTTAGAATTCGATTACTCCAATTATGTATTGCAACTGGGATTCCATTTTCATATGTCATTTTCACCTTCAAACACTTGTAGTGCTCAAAGTTCCGATATAAAAAAAATGTGAAAAATATAGGAGGGATATCTAAACATCCCGGTGAATGTAAACTCTTCTATTTGTTCATGGATTATTTGGATTAAGAAATTATAGAGATCAGGAAGCTAGTGAAGGTGATCTTAAGAGGGTAATTTTATCACACTAATGTTGCTTGCAGATATACCTACAAGATACTGTGACTATCAAGTAATTTTTTTTATTGTTTTGAAATTTGGTGTATAATTTCATGCCAATCCTTAAGAAATCAGAGACTTGGATTTGGTTATCTCATGGTTTAAGTTTCTGGAAAATGTATAATAGTCAACTTATCTAAGTATCCAACAATTAGAAATCCCAAGTCCATCATTCCAAATTATCCAAGATTCACAAGCAGGACACAAAATGATCTACCTATTAGTCCATTTCTTCTTTCTCTACCTATGGACGTAAGTATCATGGTTATACTTTGCCTCACTTCATGGGACCTATCTAATTCAAAGAGGCCTGTAACAAGGGTTTTATCCATATCATTACAATAATGAAAGGGGTTGAGCGTGTAGTTTCAACATGTATTATTATAGGATTTGTGTTTTTTCTATGATCCACTCACCCAATACTTCAACCAATATCATACAACCACACAGACGGGAAGCATACATTCTATAGATTACAGCAACATACCCTGTAGATTCCGAAATCAGGTGCACAATAGGTGGTTAACTCATAAGATTATTTCAATGCGTTCACATTAATAGTTTTGTGAAATTCAAATCAAAATCATGTGTTGTAGTTGATAGATTCAAATTCAAGGCACAAGATTAAAGGAAAAATTACAGAGTATGTCCACAACATTTGTTGAAATCTAGCTCACGATTTTGTAGGCTGTTCACATTTCTAATCATAACATAATGTGAAGACGATTACCAAGGCCAAAAATAATAATGCATAATAAGTTTTCCAAATATAATCAATTACAAATACCATCTGGTCAAATTTCTATTACAGCTAGAAAGAAAAGTACATCAATGTATGTTCAATTTTCTATGCATAACCTTTCAACTCATTTTTTTTGAACATAATCCACACATTCCAGAGATCATAAATTGAAATTATTCCTCATACAGAACATTTTTTAGAATAAGAAAAAGGGAAACAAACTTATTTTTTTTCTTTAATAAAAAATGTTCCAATGTAGTTGACTATGGGGAGTTTGATTTCCTCCCAACTTTAGGTTGTTCTGCTATAGAATGCCACCTCTGTACTGGGCTATGAGGTTTCCCATGAGGAAAAAGTATCAAATTTTCAAGCTACTAAAGCCCCCAAAACATCAACTAAGAGGTTATCATTGGATGCTATTCTATCTTTCAACTATCACAATTATTGGCACTCTTTATCTTTCTCTGTACAACACAAGAAGCCATCCTTTATTTGTTATTCAGTCTCAAGTTTTTCTATATTTAGTTGACTAGGAAAATTTATTTCCATTATCCTCCTCCTTTTTTGTTGTCCTTGATCTTCAATTTTGCTGCAAGTGCCACCTCAGACTCCCCATTCCCACTGCTACTCCCAGACTGTTGTCATTGTGGCTTGCAGGTTGTTGCATATACTCTTGGGACGTTTCTAAGTTCCCATGGCTTAAGAAAAGCAGTGTCCTCACCGAATCGGCCTTGGAACTTTTATGTTGTTGTTGTTAAAAAAAATCATGTTGTATTTTTTTTAATTCCATGGTATATGTGTCTCATGGCCTAATACAAATCATAATAATCAAAACTTATTTACACCATATACAAAATCATAATCAAAGTTTCCAGAGGGTCAAAATTGGGGTATTACAATGCTTGAAAAGGAAAACAAGGGCCTTATTATAAAGGAAAATGAACCTTGTAGGCCTCAAATAATTTGAACAAGACTACTGTGCATGAAACATGCCCTCTCCATGGGGTCTTTGACCCTGAAGTTTCAGGCATCATTAGGCAATTTTGCACAAAAAGAATGGGCCTAATAGGACAATGTCTAGGAGAGCGAAATAACTTTAAATGTTAAATCTTATCTTATGAAACATAGATATTGATGCTAAAAGTGATGGAAGTTTTGCAAATTTACAAATATACGGGATAAAAGCGCATGTGCATTGTTTGAATGTGTGCATTAGTAACACACACACGCTCCCGTAAATTTTAAAAAATGGTAGGATTGCTTCTTTTCCTAGACGTGTTGGTTGAGTTGATTGCTCTGATTTTATTGATTCTGATGGTTAAAACTGAGCTCTGCACTTTGGTAAGTAGGGAAACTTGTGGAATTCTATTGGTGGCTGTTGGTGTGCTCTTATTAAGAGGGAGTAAGAAAGTGATTATAATTTTATTTAAATCAATTCCTTGAATATGCAATCACTATTAAGGTTTGGGAGAACATTAGGGAACATTTTGATAGCCTCTTATAGTGGGTATAATTTTATTTAAATTAGTGCTGAACTTAATCAATACCAAAAACTTTCTTCCTTTGAACTCTTCTATTTGTTGTCTGCAGGCATCTTTTGAATGATAATGTGACTTGTAGATAAGTTTTGGAATAGTTGATTGATTTCTCTCTCTGTTCTAATTTGTTTTATATGCTTTTGGTTGCAAAGGTTAGTCCAACATCAACCTGCTCAGTATCCTACATCAGAGGAACTAAGTATTGGTAAGATCAAGTTTAAGGCCTTTGATCTTGGTGGTCATCAAATTGCCAGAAGAGTCTGGAAAGAATATTATGCTAAGGTATGGGTTATGTTTCTATTGTATTTAGGATGATCTTTTGTGTTCTTGAGCTCTATTTTTCTTTATTTAGGATGAGATTTTGTGTTCTTGAGCTCTATTTTTCTGTACTTAGGATGAGCTTTTGTGTTCTTGAGCTCTATTTAGAATAATTTTCCCATAGGTTGGAGTGACTTGGAACCCTTCTACATATTTAGGGGCATTTAGAAATTCCATTGCACCCTCTCTTTGCACACATGTTGAGGTTACTTTATACTAGAAGAAGGAAGACTAATGCTGTTTAGGGAATCCTTTTAATGGTTATATGTGAACCCTTCATCACATTGAAGGGTCATAAGATGGCATTGTGGCACATATTCCCATTAACTGATATAGAGAACACCCTATGCAAATAGGGGGGTAATGGGAGGAATCCTAGGCAAAATTTCCTAGCTTGTCACCCTAGGGATGCCTATTGTTTGGTACTGGGTTTGCAACTAGCATCCAAGGTGCATAAGACTCAATTTCCCTTGGCTGAACTCCTAGTTAATTGCATCAACATATCATAGGATCTTGTTTACATGTTCTTTGTATGAATTCCCTGATTGTATTTCATCATCCACCAATTTAGGTACTTCTTGCATCATGAATTGATGTTGACAATCAATAAATCCAGTTGTTAGTTTTTTATGGCAAGTAACTGGAATCATTTTTTTGTTACAACAAGCAACACTTACGACATAAATTAAAGTGTTGAAGTGATTGCATAGAGTATAAAATGGCATTTGGTTAAGAATTTGAACATGACAAGAATTTTGCAACACACCTATATAATTATTAGGAGATTGAGGATGTGATTAGATGGAGAACTACAGAAGGAGCTTTGTGGCCATGAGGCTAGCATGTGTATTAATCATGTGAGGACGCTCTGTGATTTAGCAATTTGCATAGTTTTTCATTTCATGATTTATAAGGCAGAGTAACTAGTAGTCAATCAGCCTATCTTCAAGGACCTGTTGAGGCCTGGAAATTCGCAGGCGGCAACAGTAAGGGATTCTCCCCAATCAACGTTCCCAACTAGCCCATTGACTGTTTGGAATGGGGAATCCGTCCGGTTTTACGGTCCGGCTACCGTAGGTCAAAGTAACAACAAGGGTTTACCGGTTGCGGCCCGGTCCACCGGAATTTGTATTTTTGACTTGAAAATGAAATGCAAGTATCTAACTGGTCATGCAGGGTGGTGAAGGATGCAAGGAGCATTCACAATGTGATGCGCAGGTTCTTACCTCGCGTCTTAGGCTCACCAACATATGAATCACACATGCAGTAATGAGATGAATTAGTTGCCTATCTATATGCCTACCTATCTATCTATATATCCTATCCCCGGGGATCCAACTTGTAATCAATATATGTGAGTAATGTGGATGTGCACGCATAATAAAATCAATTACAGATAGCTGGCATTAACTTTTACACGCATGAACAACGATAAATATTTCACAACCAAATAGCTAATTGTTTATGATAAGCAGACATTACCCATGGTGGTTATTTCACAAAAATAAATTAGAAATCATTAAACAAAGACATAGGTCGTAAAGTTAGAACGATCTCACGATTCATGGATACAATGCTGAAAAACAAAGTAGTTCATCTTTCGACTATCCATGGAAAACATTTGAAATCCCACCGATCTTCTTTCAACAGGAAAACTGTAAATTTTTATTGCAAAAGGAAGTAGTTCTTCTTACAATAGCTTTCCAGTCTTACTGGGGAAAAAATCCCCTTTTCCTATCTACGCCTCCTACTTTTATACAAAAGGCAAAAATGGTTGGGCTGCCCAAAGTGATCTTTGGGCTTCCCAACGCTTCATTTTTCCCAAAAATTTTTACAAAATATTAAATTAATACAAAGTTGACCGGTCCCCTATGAGGAGGGTCCCGCTTGGTTTTCTAGGAATTTTTTCCATGCTACTCCTTCAGCAATGAGACCTTCAAACGAGCTAGGCTCTAAAAAATGGATGTTTAGCTCAAACTTTTCAGCTTGGTTTTTAATGGCCTCCACCCTTGCTGTGTTTAATTGCACCTGGTCTTCTAAGAGTTGCACACTAACAGCTGTATGACCTATTTCATTTCTCAGAATTTGGTCATCGATGGCTTTGATGTACTGTACTCTTGTTTCTTCATCCTGCTGTCCTTTCTGCAACATTTCTACAAACGAATCATGATCCGAGAACTCATATAGCCTCTGCTCGGCTTCTACCTGACATCGGTTGTAAGTAACTAGGGCTCTCCTGAATAATTTTGTGCAGGCTCCCTTTGTCTTCTTGACTGTTTTCTTGAAGTCTTCTGCAGTATTGATAGCGAACTCTATCAGATCGTAGTCCCATTTGAGGGCTTGTTTATCCTTGGATGGTAGTTCTGCTAGAACTTCCTCATTATTCTCCACCATTGCTATCCTTGTAGTCAGCACTTCGAGGATGTCTTGAGACCTGTCAACAAAATAAGAAGCGGTGTCCAAGATTTCTTCCAGTCGGCTATCAATCTGGAGGACCTGGCATTTTTCTTCTTCTAGAGCAGTCTGCAGGTGTAGCACTTTAGCTTTCTAAGCCAGGATATGTTCTTTAAATGGCTGCAGATCGACTTGTTGTTCCTTGACTGCCTCCAGTTCAGCAGTCAGAGAAGCCAGCTGCCCTTTCAGTTCTTTGACGTATGCATCATTGGACTCATAGATGATATTCTGCTACGCTTCTAGGTCTTCTACCTTTGCCTTCAACTGTTCCTTATCATTTTTCAGACCTTGGACTTCCTGCTGTAGATTCTCTAGAGCTTCTTGTGTTGTTTCCTTGGCTTGAGCCTCTACCTGTAGAGCATGGATTTCACCTTTTGTGGATTCCATTTCTCTTAGCACGTGTTCATACTTCCTCTTAAGTCTGTTACCTTCTTCTCTTTCCTTTCTCAGTGTATCTTTTAATTGAGAGGAGGTCTTCTTGGCTGATTCTATTTCAATCATCATTCTGTCTATGTTATCCTCTAAAACCTGTATTGCTGCAGTCCCGACCCTTATAGTAAACCTCGGATCTACGTCTGTCCCTATCATCATAGCTTTATCTGTTATCATTTTGCTGGCCATTCCTTCTGCCTCTACCTTTCTTTATGTTCTCCTCATTATTCTTTTAGTATCCCTATCATAATATACAGTGCTGAAGTCAGGGACTTCTTTGCCCTTTTTCTGTACGAAGGGTACTAGCTGAAGCATAGGGGTTGCAGGAGTGATGGTAGTAGGCACTTGAAGGGTCTGCACCTCAGGGTTTTCCTCGTCCTGGCTCTGCCCTGTTGGTGTTTCAGAAGCTAGCTGTTGTGTCAACTTTATCTTTTCAGCCTCCTGCTCTCGAAGCTATCCGTCTATCTTTTTCTATGCTTCTTCGGCTGCTTGCCTAGCAGCTTCTTCTGTTTCTCTGGCTGCTTCTTTTGCTAGTTCAGCTGCTTCCTGGGCAGCCTTCCTTTTCTCTTCTTCTCCCTTCTGCAGCCACTCTGCAGCCTCACTCTCTAGCCTCTGAGCTTCTTCACTTATCCTTTTGGTTGCTTCCTCAGCTTTGGTATGCTCAGCTTTGGCTTGATCTGCTCCTTTTCCCCCTTTGGTGGGGTTCTTTGGTTTGAATCTTCTGTTGAGTGCCGTCATGTTTGGGGAATTTCTAAAAACAGATTCATCCTTATCAAAATGATGGGTGTATTCGAAAAATACCTTGGGCTTCTTACAGTGCTCAGCCACTTTGCCATGCATGTCATTTCGCCGGAAAGGCATCTCACCAAAGTGGAACTTCCCTAGTTCCTCTATAAATTCGGCATCCTGCTTCACGTTGGAGAACTTGTAGCTACCTAGCTTGAATGGTAGAGGGGGATATGCAGTCTTCTTGTGCTGGAACAAGAAATGACCAACTCCGTCAATGAACACTTGTCTGACTGCCTCTTTATGGATTATATAATCCGTTGCATACTTTGGCAGCAGATAAGGTGTCTTCGAGCCTCCATACATTCTAAGATACATCCCATTGTCTCTCAAGAAATAATCTCCATATTCCTCTATTACCTGCATAGCATCTTCCGACATGCAGTCACATTCCTTCCGGAAGATAAGCGTGTATAGTGGCATAATGAAATGCTTACAGACCTCTCTGTAGTGACTGTGGTACTGATGAGCCCACAATGGTTTGTAAGCTGCATATACAGGCATTATTTCTCTGTCCCAGACACACTTGAGACCAGGGAAAGGCTGGTTACATAGTATGCACTCTATCAGAAATGAACTCATATAGAATTCAGATTTTTTTCGGGCTTCTCCTCCCAAGGCTGCAGCTACGCAAGAAGAGAGACTACTTGATACTAGGCTGGCCCAGTTGAAGACTGTTCCTTCTGTCACCACATAGAATATAAGGGGTATCCACTCAAATTTGAAGAGTCTACCATTGGCTCTACCAAATATCCGATTTAGCATCAGGGCTATAAACCTGTAAGGAGCTCTCTTAAGCTCGCTGTATCATAATCCTCGGTTTCTCTATGTCGATAGAGCTTTCCTGGAAAGAGCATTCTCTTCAGGGTTTCCACCAAATCCATCCGGATGTTATCCAACCAATCATTTGATAATAAGATTTGAGGCTCTGGCAGATGGTAAGCCAACGCCACATATCCTGGGCTAAATGCAGCATAGCCCTGACCTTCAACATTTCCTATAAGCATTGTGTTGTTGTTTGTATGGGGAAAAATCCATTTCATTACATCAGAGCATGGGAACAGCTCTGGTCTGGTAGCCACCTTCATGATGGTGGATTTCTCTATGTTGGCATAAATGGGCTCTTCTTCGAGACCCATGTCTGGGACTTCCTTGCGGGAAATCAATCTGTATATCTCACCCCACTTATACTCAGGCTCAACACCAGAGACACATTGGGTGTCCTCATATATATATTCAGTCTTTGTTTCTGCTTCTGCCGCTGGCACTTCTTCCACTGCTGGGGCCTTCTTCTTCTGCCTTTTGGACATTGTAATTTCCTCCTGACATGTATAACATTGTGACATTAAGCAATTTCGAATTTGCAGACATTATGCAGCAGTTTATTTCTTCTTCAAGTGTATCATGACTGTAATGAGATTAAGACATAAGCCCTTCAGGATAAAGCATTGAACTAGTAGGCAATACTGTGCACTATGCTATTATCCTATGCCTAGTATGATAAGGTTCAGTGTAACAATGCATACATAGTTCAACCCCATATGCCTTGAGATTAGGGTGCAACATTCTATGATCTGATCTACATGAAGCAAGCTCATCAACCATACTTGTGTCAGCATTAAATATACACTATTCTGCAACACGTCACTTTTCCCATGATAGCAATACATTGAAACAAACATGCATATCATATGTAAGGTGCAACATTCAGCTAAAACACAGCGAAGTTTCGTGACAATCAACATTTTAACCCTAAAGCCCAGCAAACGCAAGACTAATGAAGACTCATGGAATAGTCACATTAACTGGATTATACATTTTCCAGGGATTATTTTCACTTTCTGCACAAGATTCCTCCATCCAGACACTACCCGTACTGCTTTCAATCACGCAATGTAACAGCGATACATCCTTTCTACCCCGCTAGGGTTTTAGGCGATAGAACGCAAAAGGGCTGTGAGGGGGGTGCAATCAACACTAGCTGTGGCTTGAGCTGTGAAGAAATGACACTGTCGACCGTAACATCCTCTCAAAAACCTATTCCCCCCGGCAAAATCAAGGTTCCACACTAATCTTCGACGGGACTGCGCCTAACTGCGCAGGTGAAACGTCTTTGGCTCCAAGTCTTGGGAGTGCACCATGGAAACAACAGCCTCCCAAAATCCCTAAAGCAATCCTCAAAACCCGTCTATCTTCTGCCTAACATGATTGCGCAGGAAATTTTGGCGCAGACGGCGTAACGGCCGTCTGCGCCAGAAACCTTTGAAACCCTATGCGCATGAGGCAGCAAACTAAAAGGCGAAAAGCAAATGGCTCAAAAGGTTAAAACGCCCCCCCCCCCCCATCAAGGTCAAAGATAAAAATCCCACTCGTATAAGCTTGAGACCTAGCTGGACGAGTGAAACTGCCGGGGACAACCAAACCACGGGAGAAAACCATTAATAGTTTAAGCGCGACGAGGAAAAAGATGAAAAGACCTACCTGGCAATCCAGTGAAACGGGTGAGTCGATAACGGTTGGAATTTTACTTCTGCCACCTGGAAGCTGGTACAGTGACAGCGAGACCTTCACTCCCTCTGAAGAACAACAGCTCAACGTGATAGTGCTCACCGCGAAAAATAACAATATAAAAAACCAAACTGTCGTCCCCGTATATATAAGAAAGTCGCACGTGCGAGAGCTCTAAATCGGGCGGGGAACGAAAGTGGGTCGGGCGGCAGGACCCCCAGACCTTCCGCAACGACGAATAGTCACCATCTTCAACTCATCCGCAGTGGTGAATAAACGCGTGAAAAAAAAAATAATGACAATCGGGCGTCGGCGAGAACCGAGACCGGAGGCCAACAACGCGGGCTTCTCTGCAACGGCAGGTGTTCATAAGTTGAACTTCATCTGCATCGGTAGGAAGCATGATAAAGCAATGATCGTAAACCCACATCGGCCACCCGGAGACTTTGCATCGAAAGACCGAAGCTCGAACACGCCCGCAACGGCGGAGAGAACAGAAGGTAAAGAGCTCCGATACACACGGATCGGCAAGAAAACAAAACCTCAAAATCCTAAATGGTCTGCAACATAGGATTCCAAAACAATAACCCATCCGCAACGTTGGCCACGGAGATACTCATCCCCTCCCGACGTGGATCAAAAGACCACCTGCAACAGTGAAGAATCGAAAACCACCCGCAATGGTGAAATACAAAGAAGCAAACCATCATTAAAGTACGTCCGCAACGGTGGGACAAAAGATCGGAAAAGCGTCAGATGCCCAATCAAAAAAGCGCCTGCTGCAAATAAAAGGATCGGGAGTCGGAAGGTTCCGCAATCGGGGGGAAAACTTCAAAATAGTCGCAACGGTAGAAAACTCAAGCAAAACAACTTCCGATTTTAACAAGCTTTAAGTACATTTAATAGCAACAATCCGGCTAGTTTCCAAAGGATTTCCAAGGCAGCAAGTAGAGCAACTCAGGCATTAAAATATTCTGAGAAACATTGCATCAAAGTAGGGAAGAAAAATAGGCTAGTCCAAACAAAGGAGGGTCCTAAATTTTTTTAGAATTTTGGGCAAATGTTGCAGCTACAATAGGACCATCACACATTAATTGGCAGGAAATTGATATATGAGGAAACAAATATGGTAAGGGCTGGAAAGTGTGTTTTCTTCTTTTCTAAATCATTATTCCTTTCATTAGAAGTGTGTCTTCTCCTTTTCTAAATCATTATTCCTGTGATGTTTTAAAAAATTGTTAGTTATTCCCTTTTATGCAAATTAATAGAAATTTGTGGATTAGTTATTAAAACGTGTACTCGTTTTTAATTTCATTTATCATCGTAGGGGGCCTCTTGTACCATAAAACTCAGAACTAGCCAAACTTAAAGTTTAGATGATTTTTACTTCTTTTTATGCTCTGAGACTAGAGTTGGGTTTTGATGGTACTTCTGCTTTCAATATCAACCTAGAATTTGATACAACCTTCCGGCCATTACTTTTCAGTGGCTACAATATGACTTTTGGCCACTATTTGTGCTCAAAACTGCCCAGATTTGAGTACTAGGGCATTTTTTTATGGTGGAATTAAACTCAGAACCCAAGATGATGAGTGTTTACCTCATGAATGATTCCCAAAATTGCTACAGGTCTCTTTTCAATGTTTTCATGCCTAGAAAGCACATAGAATTAGGGATTTAAGACTGCTTGTTGTTGTTATTGATGCCCAGATCTTAGAGTAAATATGACAGGATCGATGTCTACATTGTATGACAGGCTCAGAAAATTAAATAAGAATCAAAGTGATTTTCTATATGAAGTCTTTGAGTTGAATAATAGTGAAAACAAAATATATTAGCTTGTTTTGATCTAATGGAAGAGTAAGTCATCTGTGTAAATATTTATCTTACATGGAATTTAATTTGAGTTTAGCAATCGAATTTTAGATAATCAATGGGAATCTATAAACATGAGAATTGTGTGTGCAGATGCTAAAGGGATTATACGCATAGAATCTATGTTACGTATAGTGATTGATACTATGCTTGACATTGTTACTCTAATTTCTTTACATTGTTATCTTTGTATAACAAAGAAAATATGAAGGATAAGTGTTCTATCTAATGTGTTTTGATGAAGATAGAGCATCTCAGTTTCCTTTTCAAAAGGATAGGTTATGCTAAATACATAGATTCATTTAGTGGATCTTTCAAAAGCTAGGCATTTTGGCTAAATATACAAAGGATCATTTGCAAGTTGTACAACTTGGGCTTAGAATTCATTGATATATTATTTATTTCTTCGTTGATGTGATGTCAATGCTTGTTATTTCAAGTTGGTTAATAAGAAATTATAGAAATTGTGTTAAAAATGGGGCATTATATACATATTCAGTACACACCATTGGAGACATTTGTCATCATATAAGGCAATGATCCTTTATGTTACATAGAACAAATTCTACATATGTGTATGTCATGAATGTTGGGAATTTACGGCATGATGTATGTCATTCTTGTTTGAATTCTGTGGATTATTTTCCAAAAGAATAATGTGGAGCATAATCTCTGATTCTATTAGTTTATTGGTTTGTCAAGATCCAGGTCCCCACATGTCCACTAGACCATTAAGGGATGAGATAACAAGTGGAGTCCCCACTTTCCTTGAATCTAGTCAATGCAGTTGTGTTTCATTAACACCTTCTAGTTGTATTAGTGTTATACCTCCTTCGGGGAAAGAGTCAATGAAAGAGTCAATTAAATTTCATTGAAAGAGTCAATGAGAAATTCAATTAAAAGTCATTGAAAGAGCCAATGTAAACAATCATTGTAAGTCGGGTCAATATAAATTGATAATGTGCAATTATATTAATTTTATATCATTTTTCTCATGTAGGCTTCACTTCTAGTTTTTATATCGATTTGGAATTTCAATTTTGGAATATTAAGTAAGATGTCAAACATGGATTGTGGAAAGAAAAATAAAACATCAAAACAAAAGGATGTAATATCATATTTTCAAAAGCCTCAATCCAATAATCCACATCATATTCATGCTTCAAGCTCTCTTGATAAAGGTATCAGTGAAAGAGATGTCAACACTTTTGAGAATGCATCTGCAACCCAGACAATGGATGGTAGAATACATTCCTCTACTGATCAAAGTGAGACAAATGCATTTCCATCTGAAATTGGTAGTTCAAATGTTGAATATTTTTCATTGCAAGGTGACACAGTGCATTCACGGAAAAGGAAAAAGGGCCAATGGGATACAGGGAGAAAATTCAAAGTTGATTGGGTATCAAGATACCCATGTATTGAACCAATACCTCCAACAAATGAGAATGAGACATCCCAAGAAGTTAAATGCATTTGATGTAGTTGGAAACTTGGCAAGGTAGTGAAATTACAGATGAAGTTAGACACAATCGAGAAGCATGTTGGGAAGGTGTATGATAAGAAAACTGCAAATGATGAGAATAAATCTACTGCTAGATGGAAATATGTTAGCGAATGTCGAGATCTACAATTTGAAGTGGAATATAATGAATTCTTACTAAATAAGAAAAAAATCGAGGAAAGTGGAGGAACCATCAAATCTCAATTTGGAAAGATGATGGAAACAAATTTGTTATCAAAGACAATACAATTAGGCACTGTATTTCACCTCCTATCCAATGGTTGTCCTATGATAGATTATCCAAAAATGATGAAATATCTATCTTTTATTCAAGTGCCAAATTTTCCATCTTCTCATTGGTCTTTATCGAGTGGTTGGGAATGGGGAAAAAATCTAGCTCAAGTAGAAAAGGACGATATGAAAGGGAAGATTGCAAATGCTACATTTTTGTCACTATCTTTGGATGAAGTTACGACTATTGATAATACTTCATGGATTTGCATGAGCATTTATATGGTCAATGACCATATCAGGCATTCCTATCTACTTGGAATTCATAAAATCATCGAAAATTCTACAACAAAAAATATTTATGAACTTTTTATTGATATTTTGAAGGAAATTGGTGGTATGGATCATTCCATGATTGCAAAAAAGTTAGTATGTGTTGGAGAAAATGGACCATTAGTAAATCAAGGACAAAGGAATGGTATTTGTGCTAGAATGCAACTCTTGACTTCACCGTATATGCTCAGTATTCATTGTATGGCTCACAGGATGAATCTTGCATTTAAAATAGTGAGCAAATTTTCATTGGTTTCAAAGGTAGAATATCTTGTATGTGAGGTTCATGCATACTTTTGTCGGTGTCCCAAACGATTTTTAGAGTTTAATTTTTTTTTTGATGGTGTTATAAATGGAAAAAAACTATTAAAAGATGTTGATAAAAGATGGATATTATTGAAGGGACTGGCTGAAAGACTATTCAATGAATACGCATCCTTGGTGGGGGTGATGTATGAACATCGCTCAAGTGTAGAAAAATCTCAAACTCTTCTATTTCTACTAACTGATATAGAGAGATTATTAACATTGGCTGGAATTCTTCCTATGCTTCATGAAATGAATAACCTTGTGAAGATGTATCAGATTCGCACGATGTATATTGCTGAATACACAAGAGCAAGAAAATTAACATGTCTTGCATTAGATAATTTGTATATTATGGAAGATTCTTTTATAGATTTAACATTTACAAATTGGAGGAAGATAATCAATATAGAAAATGATGATTTTTTTTTTAAGTTTGATGAAAAAGGGATGTTATGTATGGTAGTTCGTGGGCATATGGTTCCCTTTTATTATAATGAAAAGATAGGAAGATCCACCAAAGAATGCTCCATCTCAAGAGAATGATTTCACGATGTTGTAATTTCAATGAGAGACAACTTGAAAGAAATTGCAAAATCACTATCATCATAGATAAGAGAACGGTTTCCTCGAGATAAATTGTTGGAGTCCATGTCTATCGTATACCCTCAATATTGGGACCGTAGTCAAAATGCAAAAAATTTAGAAGCTGAATTTATAAAGAAAATCAAGATTTTGCAGAGCCACTTTTGTTGAGAGGCCGAGATACAAGGAGAACATATTCAAGGTATTTTAGATAAAGAAAAAATGACAGATCAATCTCAATGCTTCGGTAAAACAATGTGGGGCCAATTTTCTCCATCGGATAGTAAAGAATATGGTGCAATTACAAGATTATGGACTAAGCTCAGTGGTAGTGAATTGCTACAGGAAAGAATGCCAGAATATTTCAAATTAGCGGATTTATGTCAAACCATGATTTTTGGATCAGTGGAGGATGAGAGAATGTTTAGTACACTGACATTCTTGAAGTCAAAGTTGAGGAACAAGATTGATAAAAATGTGGATACATGCTTAAGATTATATGTAACAAAGTATGAGGTTGACAATTTTCCATATGAAAGAGCATTATCTTTTTGGCGATCAGATCATGAAATAAGGGGAGAAAACAATATAACAAATATCTCTAATGAACTTGATGTGGAAAATGAGGACCAGAGCCAGAATGTCAAAAATGTCGAAAATGAGGACCAGGGCCAGAATATGAACTGGAAATTGGATTTCACCTAAGATTGTATACTATCTAAATCACATTAAGGACTCTTGATTCTTATTTTTGTCTAGATGTTCCATGTACCCTTGTTGGTGATCACTATATGTGAATTTGAGGTCGTGTTTTAGGTAAAAATAGATTCTACTTTGTACTTTTTTGTTGTAACATTGATGATTTGAGCTACATTACCTTCATGCAGCTTATTTTAATATTGATGTTTTGATATTTACCTCTTACATTGTCTCTTTCTTGTATGTGACAGGAAGTGATGGTGGAATTTGAGAAAGCTAGGCCTAGGAGCTATCTCTTCACATAGATAGTGTCCTAACATTAAAGAATAAATAACTAATTTGACAACACTTTTGCTAAGAAATAATGAGCTCATTCAAGTACATGAAACCATGTTGGTGTTTAACAGGAATATCTTGAAATTTTTTTATGGTTTGTTTATTGCTTTTGTTTGAAGCATTTTGTCGCTTTTTGAAGTTTGTGTGTATTTTGGTTAAATATTGTGTTAGTCCCTTGAATGCTTATAGTTCTCATTTGATGCTTGATTTAGACATTTGTTGTAGATTGAATCAATATTGGTTTTAATCGGTTTCCATTGATTCAGGGTTTGAGAAAAGATATTTTTATTAAATTTTAGTTGCATGAATTAATTGTCTTCACTTTTTCGAATCTCAATTCTTTTATGTTGATTGCATATTTTATTTGTAAATACTTATCATTATTCAAAAAAATAAATGAGCTCTACATAGCTAAGCAAAGAGAAAAATGGTCCATGCACTAGGTTCCTATGAATTGATCGTAGGATACCTATTGGCACAAGATGAACATTCATCTAATGCAATAATAAATTGACATAATTACAATGCATAATTGTATTAGCCTCTAGTGACAACTATTCTTCCAGAAGACTGCCATTATCAACCAAAGATCTTGTGAGGCTATTTGTACTTCATTGATGGTACTGCTTCTCTATTGTTTAATTCCTGTATATTGTTGACGCTATTGCATTTCTTTTTTTTTTTAGCTTGGTCATAGTCTTGATCAAGCTTCTAAACCTTACTGGACCTTACTAAACCTTCCTAGGATGATATGTGACTGTGTTGACGATTCTATGTTGGGTCGCAACATTTGTGACCTTGCTTGACCTTATGGGCTGTTGCAGATAGGGCTGTAAATTTTTGGGCTTCTATATATGGCTTGTGAACCTTGTGGGCTTCTAGATCTGAACCATGAACACTTGTTAAATTGTTAAACTCATTAGTGACTGTTTAAAGGATGTTTGGATTAAGTTGTGATCATTGTGAGACCTCTAAGTTTGACCCATAAATTTCCTAAGGTCTATTCATCCTATTAGAAAGGGATGCAATTGTTTTAGGCCTGTTTGGAGGAGGCTATGACTACTAGTTTTTTTGACATTTTGATATAGGTATGTACTAATGAATTAGTAGCTTCATAATAGTGATAGATCAGATTTGAAGCAGTCCCAAACTAGTGTGTTTTCATCCCTTACAAGAATGGAAATAACTGAGCGGTGTGTGTACTCATTCTCCAGCATGTGTGGTGTACAACTTCACCTTCCCTTCCCCTATATTCTTAAAACCTCTATAACCATGCCTAGAGCCAAGTTCCAACAATTCCACCTTCATCCCAATTGTTGGGTAATGTGACTCATGAGACAAAGAAGGTAAATGATTCAATTGCTTCCAATTGCTTCCATCATCATCATCCCTGGATCTTGATTCTTCCTCTTCATCATGGTGACGGTTATCATATATTTGTTAAATTATTGATCTTGAAGAAGAGCAAAGTAGAGCACCTCTTATTTCTTCGGATACTTCTTCGTCTTCTAACAGTATCCTCTTTTGTTGTTATTGAATCCATCTGAGTTCACTGAGGCGTATATTATATCTAGGGGAGCCTCAAATTCCATGTATTTAATGGTGACTATGGATCCCTTTGGCCTATAAAAGGAATAGTATGGTGGGTCATCCAGAACTTCAAGAAGAGGAGCTAGGAACACTTGATTTTCCACTTGATTTTAATAACAGCAAAGCATATTGGCAAGGAATCCTTTTCCCAAATGTAATTCTAGTATTTATGTTGGGGATATCATATCTTCATGGTATAGAAATCTCTGGATTCCCCTCAAATTATATTGTCTGGATGGTTCGTCGTAGTTGGCACTTGCCCTTACATTCCTGACAGAAGGAGTTGGCATTCTTTGTATCACATTCGGAGGCAGCTTTAGTGCCCTGCTTGATTTCCAGCTCAACCAGTTGAGGTAGTCATTATCCCAAGACCCATACTACAATATTTGACATGTGGGTTAGCTACTGGGCCTTAAACCATGCAAGCTTACTATGGAAGTTTATACTTTCTTCCACATCTAGCCTCGAAGGAATTCTATCCTCCTCCCACAGTAGGATATTTTTCAGTCTTGACATAGTTTGCTTCTTTATAGATTATGGAAGCTTATACTCTATTGCACTGTTGTCTTGGAAATAATTCTATCCACCCATAGCAAGATCCTTTCCTATCTGGACACATAGTTTGTTTCATTATCAGTCACATAGTTGTGAACTTGTATGGCATTCATTCATGTATTCATGTCTTTTTTATTGTTTGTGGAGTAGCATAGGAAGCAAGGGTAGATTTAGTCAAAGGACCAACACCATTAGTTGCTGATACAAGTACATATTAAACATAACTTGTAGCACCTATAGCATACTAAGTGCCTATAAAATACCTATAAGAAAAGTCAGGGAAAATAGTATAGGTGGCATAAACTAGGGTTCTCTACATATTTTTAACTACTATTGGATCTGACAAATGTATAATTTTTTGTTCAAGTGGTGGTATGAGGGTTGGTTTTTGATGGGATTGAGACTCCCTAACCATTTGCTGGATGGACAAGATGAATTTGTCTCTTAGTTGTTGTTCTCAGAGTCCCTATCCTCTCTGTTCCTCATTTTTGGTCTATCAGTTCAATTATTATGGAGTCCTAAAGAATACCAGATAGAATCCAAACCCTCATTCATTGGTAGTCTAGTATCTTGTCCTTTTTCTTAGACTATGTATTTCAATGATTGTCAAGGTCATCCCTGCTTCAATTTATAAGGGATTCATCTATTATGATGGATTTGGATAGAAACAGGAGATAACCTACTTGTGATGTTGAGTTGGGACTTTTATAATTATATCCACATTGTGTCTCTACCATTGCATTGGGAAAATTATTAACAAATTCATTATTTTTACTGATTGAAGAGGAAGGGTATTAATGTTTGAGTTGGGACTTTTTTAATTGTACCTACATTGTGGCTCTACCATTGTGTTGGGAAATTTATAGATGAATTTATTATTTTTACTGATTGAAGAAGAGGGGTATTAATGTTGAATGGAATCCCAACAGAGGGATATACCACTGAAGTGAGATAGTTTGAAACATCACATAAATAATAGTTACAAGTCAATATTGAGAATATATTTCATTACTATAAAAAAATATAGATCCCTTGGAGAGAAATTTACTCATCACTTGGAACAATAAATATGCTTACATTCTTCTCAGCAGAACTTAGTCACTGTCTTCTGTAAGTTGATGAGAAAGCTATGCATGACCCATAGGATATCAATGTCTATGGTGATAAAGGTGCCCTCCTTGGCCTCAGGTCCTTCCTTCCTCCACTAAGGATAAGTTGCTTTGAAGGAAAATTCTAGCTGTTAGATTCCCTCCTTTTCCAGAGGGGAGTTAGCTATAAAGTCTCCATCCAATGTTCCATCTTTCAAGGGTATTAATCCAGGTTCTTCAATTAAAGGTGCTTCTCTTCTTTAATTGATATAAGTTAAATATGTGGTTAGATCTATCAATGACTCAATGGTTCTCAACCCAAAAATTTGTCTCATGTTGGAAGATTCATAATGGAGATATAAGGCTCTATCTAGGTTCATAAAGTATCATCAAAATATGTTTGTAATAACATTAAAGCATTCAAATATGAGGCCTTGATCTATTTTTTTGACAGAGATTGGCCAAACTATGATCCTTTCATGAGATGGATAAGTGACAACTAGACAACAAATTTATTGGTAAGATTCCATGTTTCAAGGATTTTCATAGTTCATTACAATGAAGTTGAAGATATGAAGAGAGTAATGGAAGAAGGGTCCTCGACTTGGGGTGGGTTTGGTTCTTCTTGGCGACTTGGTTCCCATAATTAAACCCATATTCCATGTTTTTTTGGGTGATAGTCCCCAGTTTATCCTTTCCCTTATGGGAAGACGAGGTCATGGAGAAAACTAGTAAGGCCTTAGGTAAGTTTATTGGGTTTACAGAAGTAAGAAAGATGGTAGCTTCTTCTATTAAACAAGAATACATGTACAACAACAACAAGAAGAATTCCCTTATATAAATTCTTTTGAATCTATGACCGATGGATTGAAATCCATTTTCACAAAGGGTACTTAGGCTGCACAGATCTGGGAGCACACCTCCTTTAAAATCCCATCATAAGGACTATAACATTGCTTCCTTACAGACTTATAAACACACCCCCTTTTGATATCTACTATTTGTTCACCTCCTCAGTAATGGCTGTGTGTGTGAAAATATGGTTTGTAGTCTAGTACTCCAAGCAGAAATTTGCATGTCCTTTGGCCCTGGCCCCTTAGTCACCTCCTTTCAAGTTTGTTTGAAAGCCATAAATGAAGAACTGTAGTGCAAATCCTGGAGAATGCATTCCCTATGATGGTTTTTTAACTATTCGGATTTGAGTGACCAAGCTTGGGTAAACTAGAACAAACAACATTATTAAACAAATCAACCGTGTGAGAGTTGAGGGAGTGAATACCATGTTTGAGGAAGTTGGCTTGGATGTTTTTCATCTCTATTCTGGTGATGACCTCATGCAAAGAAGTAAGGTATTTTTCTTAATAAATAAGTATTAAGAGTGTGCCAATTTTCAAACTGTTATAAATCTTGATTTACCTCAATCATCTGTTTCTTACTACTAGAAACATTGCTTTCTGTCTTCTGTAACTCACAGTGGTTCAAAGGCTTTGACTAGCTGTTTTGCATTTTTGTAATACTGAATCACAACAAAATTTCTAGCAGTTATTAAAGTACCCATGAATCATGTGATTAAATTGCCCATAAAACTGTGGCATCATTCACAATATGTGCTCTCATAAATATTAATGTGTTAAATAATTTTTTATATATCTGTAGATTGTTATCATTAGTTAAAAAATTGGGTAGCTTTGATCTTGTAATTTTAAAACTGAATATGCACTATAATATATTATTATTGGTATAACTTCTAATGAATTGCAATTGAAAAAGAAAAACTAGGGTATGCAGGAGATTACCCACTCATGATTTTTGGTATTTTTAATACTTCAGTATTTAATATTATGAGTTCAGAAGCTAACTGCTCCTCTATCTCTCTATCTAACTCCCGAGTTCAGAATCTAACTCCTCCTATAGCTATCTATCTAAACTCTCTGTGCGAGCTTTAATAGAGCATGGTTCACCTTAGGTCCCCTGTTAAAAAGAGAATAAGAAAAATAGTCTCCTAAGCTCTCGAGTAAGATAAGTGTTCCATAAAGCAAAGTATAGCCTCTATATAGTGCACTAGTTCTATGTAAATAAGTACCTTAGTAGTTCCTCCATTAAAAGCCTATACAACCTTCCAAAAGTATGTGTGGATATTGGTGTCTAGGAGAACAAAAAATCTATCTCTCTAGTGGTGCTTAGCGACAAGATAATTTGTTGTCTAAATCATTCTGATAGAACGACAAGAGAGAGATTTCACTATCTCTATTAGTTCAGCTAGAGAAGAAAGAGTTAAAACCTGAGACAAGCTTTCTCTTTGTCCATGCCCCAGTGCCATGGAAAAAAAATCCTTGAGATACTAGCCTTAGTCCCATGCCCCTATTCCATATTAGAGTTAAAGCCATACAATCAATTCCATGGCAATTAGCCTTCAAACAGACACAAGCTTAGTCCATGCTCTTAGTTCCATGGAGGCCCAACCTTAGAGACTTCCTTACAGTAAGAGATAATGCCTTTAAGCTTCGTTCTTCAAAATATGCAAGTTTCACTTCTCTATCCAGTATAATATGTATATAAATATGTATTGCTGTAGATATTTCTTCTCAAGCGAGGTGTTCAAAGCGACGCATATAGATATTAGAATCTAGGACTAATACCTTTCTTTCGAAGGACTGCCATAATCCTTATTTTATTCCTTTCTGTTAGAATCTAGCTTTGGGTTTTCCTCCCTCCCTCGTTTTATGGATCATCCTAACTTGGACGCCTGAATGGTTCCTGTCTTTGGTAATTCCTGAGCCCTAAGTCCTCTGTGATCAATAGTCTTAAGCCGCCCTATGTTTTTGTAGTATCAGATGGTATATGCCACAAAAAGGATAGGAATATTGAATATGAACACTAAAAAATAGGGTAATATTTGAACCCAACATCTTCCCCAATTGAAGGGATTGTAGGTCCCTACTGCAACTCATCCCAAAGACTCAAGATCACTCTCCTTTGGTAGTTGGGTAAGTAAGTAAGTTTTACTCCAGTCCTTAGCATCTTGTCCCTGCTCCTCAATTCTTGTGAAGCCCAAAAATTCAATGATGTCTTCCCCGTATCCTGAATCATCCTCCTCTCTTGGATCTGCCAATAATATTGGAAAATAAAATATGAGGCCTATCCATTTTATCGTGAGTGTTCTCAAACAGTCAAGGTACCTAGGGACTTTATCCAGAGCCCTATAAAATCCTCTGTGGATAATGGCTCTCTCTTGCATTATTCATTACAAAGATATAATTGTCTACTCTGAATAGAGAGAACAGTTTGCAGCCTATTTAGGCCAATCTATTTTTCTGAAGAAGAGATGGTTTATGACTGATTAGTGCTAAAAAACAGAAATAAAATCCTATTATTCCATCTTTGTCAGCTTTTGCTCATACAAGTCTTGGGGAGAAGGTTCAGGCCTAAAATGTATTCCCTCCATCTTTTCCCTGTTTATTATAAAAGATAAATCTTTGTACCACATATTCTTATTGTTCATGAAGCAAACAAGGCTCTTAACTGCACATCTCCAACCAAGGGAGTGGGGTCCCAATTACCAACATCAGGTATTGCTAGATTGTGAAGATAAGCTTCACACAACAAATTTTTATCCTGTTCAGTACAAACTTGGTACAGTAGCCTGAACTAGTCTTTAGTCTCCACAAAACACATGCAATCAGTTGCAAAATCCCTAAGCAAGAGAGAAATGAATTGAATTTTAAAATACACAACATACACAACATAAGGCTGTGAGTAGGACCTCATCACATGAATTAGATGACACATGTATCCCTTATCCATCCTTAACCTAAAATTATTTTGACTCAGCCTTTAGATTTCTAACCTTTATTTTCTGATTTGTATTCTACTGGCCTGCCTCTGTGGCTATCCATCTGCATATTGTTTGGCCATCCTTTGCATATTGTTTCTTTAGGAATTGCAGCTGCTCCTCCATCTGTTTCCATTTATCCTCCCTGTCTTCAAATTTCCCAATGGCCTTTTTATTAGGACCTGCTTCATCCATAACTTGTTTCTGTTTCTCCTATCATGACTTGCCATCATCACACTCTGTGGATGATTAAAATGCTTTTTCATGTTCAATCGCTTTCAGAAAAACCTGTATCCCTTCCTGACACCTTTGGACATTTAACTCATTTTTCAATTCATTAACTTCATTTTTTAACTTATTCTTAGTGTGCATCATTCTTTTATTAAATCCCCCTTTGGTAAGACTTCACTACAACAAAACCCTATTATTAGTGTCTCTTTTAGATTCATTTTTAGGGTACACCATCACTTTTAGTGTATTTTTCATCATTTTTTGGACAAAGTGGACGCTTTTCCACAGGATGGCGCTTTTAATGGCGTTATTTGCATCCCTTTTTAAACGCTGGCGCTATTTTGGATGCTAATTAGCATCCCAGTTAGTGTCCCAATTAGCATCCCAAATAGTGTCCCAATTAGAGTCCCAATTAGCATCCCCAATAGCATCTCAAATAACGTCCCAATTAGCATCCCAATTAGCGTCCCTTTTAAAAAGTTGGTGCTATTTTGGATGATAATTAGCATCCCAATTAACGTCCCAATTAGTGTCCCAATTAGTGTCCCAATAAGCATCATAATTATCATCCCAATTAGTATCCCAATTAACGTCCAAAAAAAGCATCCCATATGACGCCCATAATAGCCTCCAAAAAAATGTCCTGAATAGCATAGCACCATATATTAATCCAGGTTTAGCGACAGGAATTACACCATGAATTTTAACAGGAAAAACATCCAGCATAGCACCAAGTATAGAGCCAATAATTGCACCTAGAAAACATCCAACATAGCATTAGGTATAGAGCCAGATATAGCGCCTGGAATAATGCCATAAATTTTGAAAGAACCCAGATAGGAATTGCACTAGGTTTAGAGCTAGGAATTGTGTTCAGAAAACGTCCGACATAATGTCAGATATATCAATGCCAATGTGATCATGATTCATGTGATAGTACTTTTGGATCTTGAATTATCATAGTGGCACCTAAATGATCATAATCATAGCACTTTTGGATCTTGATTAATCCTATTGAAGGGTAAATTACCTTAATGTCACCTAAATTTCTCTAATGCCATTTGAGTGTCCCCAACAACATTTGATAGACCTTAATTGCACCTGATTGTCCCTAAGAACATGATGATGATGCATTACAATAATTATGATGGATCTTATGGATATGATTTGATAAGTATAAGACTATATCATCCATTCTTGTGAGGTAGTAGAGATCCTTGCTCATGATTATCGCAACTATATTATCGATGACATTGATGATGGCTATGACAACGACAATGATGTTGATTTATTGTATGATGATGATGATGATGTAGATGTCAACAATGATTATGCATGTGGTATAACTTTTGGATCCTAATTAATTCTAATGGCACCTAAATGTCTGTAGTGACATCTAAACGACCCTATTATCATCGAAATGATTGTAACGACATATAAATGACCTTCATAATTACACGACATGAATCCTAATGGCAATGAGTGATTAAGAACACTAATGGCATATGAGTGACCATAATGACAATGGTGACGATGATTTGATGTACTTAATGCTGACAATGATGATGATAATGAGGATGATGATCAACATGATGTTGATGTACAATATGGAATCGATGATGATGACGATGATGCTTGTCATAATACTTCTTTATACTGTAGGACTTGCGATATTGGAGTTAATAACAAGTAATAGAGGTGGATATCAATAACATCCAAGGCACAAGAAGTGGATATCAATATTAACACAAAATATAACTTTCTTTGTACTCTTAAGGATATTTTGGTCTTGGTTTAAAATGGAATGAAGCAACAAGCATTTCAATAATGCTCATAGTGTTACTTTGAAGAAGTGGATCAATTTTTTTTACATCTTTGGCCTTATAAGTAGACATCTCTCAAGGAAAAAAGCAATTATTTGCTCAAGCTTTATGGCCCCTATCAAATCTTCCAGCATTACGCTACACTATTGACCAAAGTTTGATTCCCATGGGATTTATTTTACATAGTAAAAGAGTGATTGAAAACATAGAGGTAAATTCCCAACTTATAATACTATAAGATGGGCATTCACATGGACACACACATCACACACACACACATTCCATATCTAAGCTTGTCTCTATGTACTCTTCAAGAGTGACTTTTACTTGGCACTTTAAGTTAATCACAAAGGCATTTAGAGATACGAGTTGAAATTATAACACCAAGACACAATGACTTGTATAACTATATTACAAACCTAGGGTCACCTCCATATTCTATTTAGGTCTACCATTTTTAATGTGTAGGCCCTACTTTTTGTCTACAATATTCAAAGATGAACTAATAAGATTTTATCACTCACCCCCTGGGGCCTACTTTTGGTCTACAATATTCAAATATGAACTAATAAGCTTTTATCATTCACCCCCTTTAAGAAGGTAATGAGAAAGCAAGTGTCTCAAGTCATTGAGACCCATACAAGTGTAATCGTGAATGGATAAACAATAACAATCAACAATTAATAATAAAAATCATAGCCTCACACTTGATAACATAATAATATAATAAAAAAGGCACTTCAAACTAATAATATAATAAAAAAGTCACTTGGTTCTTAATTGAGGTCTAGTAAAAACCCTTGACATCATCATCACCGTCATCATTGACATCATCATCACCATCATCACCATCATCATCATGATCATCATCATCTTCATCATGATCATCATTTCCATCACCATCTTAATCATCATCATCATCATATTCATCATTGTCATCATCGTCATCATTACCATCATCATCATCTTCATCATCATCATCATCATCTTCATCATCATCATCGTCGTCGTCGTCATCATCGTCATCATCGTCATCAGCGTTGGCATGACCCTGTTCCTCATCAACATCTCCATCATCATCATCATCATCACCATTACCATCACCATCACCATTGTCATCACCATCATAATCATCACCATCATCATCATCAAATTGACACCAAATTAGCTATCATGACGATGTCCTAGCAAGCTATGGCTTATATCAATATTACCTTTTAGCTTTCCCCATTAACTAGTCTTTGAACTTATTATTGTATTAATTCAAAGAACTAATGTTTTCCTCATTAGTGCTATAAACAACACATCCCTAAATGTACTTGGAAACTTATTCTTTCATTTTAATCCAATACACATACCGCTATAGAGTAAGCTGCAGACCCGGTTCTAGGACCATCCTTAAACCAATTGTAGGATTAGGCAATCAAATAAGGACCATCATTAAGTTCATGAATATAGGACCATCCTTAAGTTCATGAATGAGAGTTTCATAAATTTTACAGAAGACATGAGGTAGATGATGCAACTACATTAAACCCGTGGAAAAAGGACCATGCACACTAAGTTGGATACAACAATCCACAACCCTAAAATTTTTGAGGAAGAAAAAAATGTGAACCTTTGGGGAATAAGAGGTAACACCCCTGCAAACTTCTCAACTATATGATGATGATCATTTTCATCATCATCATCATTGGCATCATCATCATTAGCAGCAGCATCATTATAATCATTATCATCATCATCATCATCGTGTGTTGGGACGCGCACCCTAACGGTCCTTAAGATGGATAACTCCGCGAGTTTGGACTCAAAATAGTCTTAGGGGTGTCGGGGTTGAGTCAAAGTCTTCTGTAATAAACCCATGGTTTAAGTCCATGGTTTAGGGTTTGGGGTGCCCATGGTGTAGGACCATGGTTTTGTAAAAACGCACGGTATAAATAAGCGCTTGTGTAAAGAAGAAAGGTTAGGTTTTATGATGTAAGAAAGAATAAGGTGAAGCTAAGGTTGATTTTGAAAGGTTAAGTCCCAGCTGTGTGTGTGGAAGACCTCTGCAGCTGTGTGCGCAGAGGGTTTTTGTAAAGAAGATTGAGGAAAGACCTGCAGCTGTGTGCATAGGGGCCTGCTGCTGTGTGCACGGCTTTTAAGGACTGAAGGGATCTGCAGCTGAGTGCGCAGATCAAACTGTGGTTTTGTAGAAAGTAGAATAAAACACAGTTTGTGGACGTAGCCCCTACACTAGGGGTGAACCACGTTATATCTGGTGTTGTGGTTTCTTGTGCTGTTTTTGTTTATGTTGTCTTTTATGCATTAATAACTGTATACATCTGATAAGTTAGATCGCTGCTAATATTAAGCTTCACTGTGAATTCCCTGTAGTGGGTTGAGCAAGTCACGATTGTTTATCTAACTGCGAAGTTATATGTGAATGAATGGTAAAGCTTTATGATTGTTGATCAATAAGAGTATTAAAGGCTAAGGTACAGTAATCCCCCTCTCTGCTTGCAGAAACCTGATTCTGCGGCACCCCATAGCTGTTTCGGGTGAGACTGCAACCTGCGCGTAGGTTGTTGCCGAAAGGGCCAACACTGTGGGTCTTTTGTTGGTGCAACACAAAAGGATTAAACCCGGGTTTGCCCTATTTCCCAACAAATTGGTTCCGTTTCCGGTTGAACTTAGTACCTGCTCAAGAGGGGTTTACATCGTACCTCAAGGGCTATGTTCTGGAGGCCCTCTGTGGAGGAAATCGGTGATTGGTTTGTTGAGACTTGTCTGAAATTCGCACAGCAAGAGAATACGAATCTGTGTCGAAGCACAAGTGACTTTTTAAAGGTATGTTTTTTTTGTGATGCTTATGAAATTTTCTTTGGTAGTATCCACAGTTCTTCAAAGGCCCCCGTGGTAAGTTTTTGAATTTATTAAGCTTAAGGATTAAAACACTATTGGAAGAAAAGGGTATATTACTGTTTGAATCAGATTATTAGTTTAGTAGTACTAACATATGTTTGCAAGTGACACTCCCTTCGACGAGCAAAGTGGGTTGCTACGAAACGGGAAAAGGTATAAGAAAGATTTTGACTCCTATTCTGTAGGTCAGGCTACTGCGTCCACCCCTGTAAACCCTGAAGAGTCCGATTCTGAAGAAAACCCTTCGGTTGGAAACCCTCCAGCCAACCCGCAACGCTGCTCCGCTACCCCTGAAATTCCATCGCAGTCTGAGAGTCAACCAAGCCCGAGTATTCCGGCCACAGGCCAGTCTGTCCCCGTAAATCCCTCCCCATCGACGTCCTGTCCCCCTCCCAACCCCATGGCCCACCTCGTTGATGACATTAAACTCCCCATCTTCAAAGGCACGGGATCAGAGGACCCAGAACAGTTCTGGTTTCTCTGTGAAGCAGTATGGAATGTGAAGAAAATTACAGATCCGGATGTGCGAGCTGTGCAGCTCATTAATTCCTTTCGGGACCGGGCTTTGACATGGTTCATGAAATTTTCCAGCACTAAGAGCCCTACATTGGATGAGATCAAGGCAGCTATCATCAAAGAATTTAAGAAGCCCAAATCGGAGTCGCAGAGCATCACTGAACTCAAGGAGATTCAATAGCGACGCGGCGAATCGGTGTGGGACTTTGATCAGAGATTCAAAGTGCTACTGGACCAAGTCAGCTTTACCATTAGTCCTGCGCAACACAAGGAATGGTTTATTGCAGCCTTGTTACCACATATCAGAACTCCACTCATGCAACAGAAGGTTGCTGACCAGCAAGAGGCTCTGGAAATCGCAATGAAACTTGAGACTGCCCCTGTCGAAGATGACTCTGGTATTGCTCAAATCCAAGCGCAGCTAGCTGCGATGGCCCTAGAACTTCGCGAGATGAAAAAGGGAAAACCTGATCGTGAAGAGGTTTGGTGTACGCAATGTCGGACTGAAGGTCACGACAAGGAACGGTGCCCTCTGGTAAACAAGTACTTGCAGACAGGTGCGCCGAACCCCTTTCCACCACAAGTTCTCTATTGTGAGCTCTGCAGAATGACAGGTCAGCATCGACCTGAGAACTGTCACCTACTGCAAAGGTATGGCCCAGGACCTAAGAACTCCTACTGTAATTTTTGCAAATCTGTAGGTCATAAGGAGGAGGAGTGCCGCACCTATGATGCTTACCGGGTGCACACTGAAGGTCCAAGTAGTGATAGCTATGGTTACCAGGGGGGTGCCTCGGGACGAGGTACTTCTGGAGGCCGTGGTGGTATGGTCGGACGAGGCTAAAGCCAATTCCTGTGTTTCAATTGTAACCAAGCCGGGCATTTGGCTCGTGACTGTAGGAATCCCACTACGACGTGTCAGTATTGCCACGCAGTAGTTCATGTGATTGAGCAGTGCCCCCAGTTGATAGCTAAGATTAAGGCACGATAGAATGCCCCTACTCAGACCCTCCAGATGATTTCTATGGAACCCTGCCCTGCTGCGGCCATCAATGTCTTTACAAGAAGTGGAGTTACGACACACATCCAAAATACGCCAAACTGACCTGCCGAAGCTCTAGTTAATAAGGCTCATGTGAAAATCCCTGCATTTGATATCATCAGAGAGAAAGAGACATTCATGGAAGCCAAGAAAGATTTTGCTGGCCCTAGCCCACCCAGTGCGGCTACGCAGCCTCAGTCGCCACCCCGCGAAGCTTCGCTGGATAAAGTAAGTATATTGTCTACCTTTTTACAAAGTTGCCTCAAAATTTTAAGAAATAAGGATGCTTTGAATGAGCTGCAGAACGTCATCGCTTCCTGCGAATCTCTGCAAAGCTGTGGTCGGGACAAAACTATTCATCGAGTCAGTAGGACCGGAAGGGAAATGCGATTGAATGCTCAGATAGGGGAATATGATATGACTGATGTTATTCTGGACTTAGGGTCTGATGTAAATGTTTTACCCAAACAAACCTGGGAACAAATGGGGAAACCTACCCTGGCCTGGTCCCCTATACAGTTGAGGCTAGCCAACCAGCAAAAGATTGTACCTTTAGGAAGATTCCTGGATCTCCAAATAGATATTGATGGAGTCAGCACCTTCGTGGACTTCGAAGTAATTGAGATCATGGATGATAGCAACCCTTACCCGGCCCTGTTAGGAATTGAATGGGCAATGGCAAATGCCGCAGTCATTGACCTAAAGAAGAGACAGATGGTCTTCGAAGGGAAAGACTTCAGGGTCATCCTATCCCTGGATCCTTCACAAGGAGAACGGTACACAGAACCACTCTGACACGAGGATCAAGCTGATGCGGAACCCATCACTGCGTAGGAAGAAGGCTATGAGGATCCTCCGGCCGCAGGGTGGGAGTCTGGTAGCTCCTGTATAACGGACTCTGAAGACGAATTAGAAAATTGGCAAAACCAATTATCTGAGCACCATGGGTGCAGCAATGTCTGCCCTACCAATTCCCTAAGATGGTTCGACTCACAACCCAGAACTATACCTGTGTATGATGGTTCGACAGATCCTGAACCGTTTATTGTACAATTCTCGGATCAGATACCTGATCTCCAGAAAATGGAGGCCCTGGAGTCAGCATTCAGAGCCACATCAGTCCGATGGTGGATGAGCCATAAGAAGCAGATCCCTACCTGGGAAGCATGTCAGAAGCTCCTTCGCCTGAGGTTCGGGGACTAGTCGGAAAAGGCACGAAGCAAGTTTGATGGAAAAACTTGCCCCCAGGGCCACTTAGGCAAATGCTACGAGGCATGGAAGTATCTACCTCAGGATGAGTGGGTACATAGATTTTTGCACACGCTGGGACCACTAGCGAAGAAATGGTACACGGAGGCTGAACTTCGCCAAGATACTGTAAGTTGGGACTGTCTTGTTCATAGTTTTATCAATACTTTCTCTACTAATGACGTCTATCCATCCCTAGATGCAGCTATCAGGATCATCCATACTAAGGTATTTAACGAAAAAGAAGGGACAGAACACAGCCCTGATTGGGCCACACAAGAAGCCCTCGCAGTCGAGTGTTATAACTTCACAGTCGACGACGAGGAGGACCCGTTCCGTCTTGATATCCCTGAGTCAGAAGGATACTGCGACGTGCATGGACCGGCAGTCGAAGTTCCCGAAGTGACGCAGCCCTTGAAGACATGCACAGTTAACATTGGATCTGATGCACAGCCTAAATTTGCTACCATTGGTGACTATTGGGATGATGAGATGGTAAGCAAGGTAACTCAACTTATCCACGAATACCAAGATCTTTTTTCGACAAAGTTCTTTGAAATGAAAGGTATCCTGGGAGATATTGGTGTAATGAAGATCCCCCTGAAGCTTGATGCGAAGCCTGTGAAGCAGCGTCCTTATAGATTGAATCCAAAATACAAGGAAAAGGTTAAGCTGGAGTTGGATAAGATCCTTGCTGCAGGAATAATCGAACCTGTTGAAGAATCTGAGTGGGTCATCCCTAAAGTCATCCAGGAGAAGAAGACTAAGGGTGAAATCTGAATCTATGTCGATCTAAGGAAACTCAATGATGCCTATCTGCACGACCCTTTTCCCACCCCCTTTACAGATGAAGTGCTCGACAATGTCGGAGGCCAAGAAGTGTACTCTTTTACCGATGGTTTTTTCGGCTACCATAAGATCCGAATTGCTCTAGAGGACCGACATAAGACAACCTTTGCTACCGAGATGGGATCCTTCCAGTATACTGTCATGCCCTTCGGGTTGAAGAATGCACCTGCTATATTTTCTCGCGTAGTCATCTCCGCGTTTAAGGAATACATACATAAATTCTTAGAAGTTTACTTTGATGACTGGACCATTTTTGGGCTAGTAAAAAACCATATCAATAGTTTGAGACTCATGTTGGACAAATGCAGACAGCACCAAATTTCCTTGAATTTAAAAAAGTGCATCTTCTGTGCACCCTTTGGCATTCTACTTGGTCATGTGGTATGTAAGCAGGGATTGATGATGGACCTTGCGAAGATCGCTATTATTGTGAACCTTCCCCCTCTGAAGTCTCTCAAACAACTTCGCACGACGCTTGGTCACACTGGTTACTACCAGAAATTTATCCAAGGATATGCCAAGATTACCGCCCCAATGGAAAGGCAGCTGAAGAAAGATATTAAGTTCGAGTGGACACCAGAATGCCAAGCAAGCCTCGACATTCTGAAGGAAAAAATGGTCACTGCCCCTATCCTAGTATTCCCTGACTGGAACAAGGATTTTCATGTGCATGTCGATGCATCTTCTATTGCTTTAGGTACTGTGCTCGTTCAGCTAGGCGCAGGTAATATCGACCACCCTATTTCTTTTGCCAGCAGAAAGTTGTCTACAGCAGAGAAAAATTATACTACGACAGAACGCGAAGGTCTTGCTATGGTATATGCATTACAAAAGTTTCGACATTATCTGCTAGGATCTCATTTTAAGATGTTTACTGACCATTCTTCTTTGAAGTACTTGGTTAACAAACCTATGCTAGGTGGAAGAATATGCAAATGGTTAATTCTATTTCAAGAATATGATTTTGAGATCATTGTTAAGCCTGGAAGACTTAACCTAGGACCTGACCACTTGTCGAGGCTCGAGTCAGGCGAAGAACCTACCAATTTGGACGAAGGTCTCCCCAATGCCCAATTATTTGCTATCCAGATAGTTGATGAATATTTCTAGGATATTGCTCAGTATTTGTCTACAAGTTTCCCCCCTTCAAAGATGACCACACAGCAGAAGAAGCAGTTGGTGGTTTGAGCCGCGGATTTCACTTTAATAGCAGAGTAGCTGTATAAAATGGGACCAGATGAGATACTGCGCAGATGTGTTTTGGAACACGAAAAACATCTAATATTGGCTGAAGCACACTCTGGCATAGCAGGAGGTCACTATGCAGGCAAAGCCACAGTGCAGAATATTTTGACAGCCGGCTTATGGTGGCCCACACTTCACAAAGATGCAAGAGAATATTGCCACAGCTGTGACATTTGTCAGAGGACAGGTAAACCATCTAGGAGGGATGAAATGCCCCTAGCTCCACAAGTAACATTATAGGCCTTTAACAAATGGTCTATTGACTTTGTTGGCCCTATCAACCCCCCTACGAAACAGTCGGGCGCCAGATACATCATTACAGCAACTGATTATCTTACCCGTTGGGCCGAAGCTCAACCAGTCAAGACATGTAGTGCTGCTACTGCTGCGAAGTTCATCTTCGACAACACCTTATCCAGATTTGGGTGTCCCAAAGTTCTTATGAGTGATCAGGGGTCACATTTCCTGAACAGGACTATTGAAGTATTGATTGAAGAATTTCAGGTGTATCATCAAAAGAGTACCGCATATCACCCACAAGCCAATGGGACTGTCGAAGCTTTTAACAAAATCCTTGAGCATGCCTTGACAAAGGTCTATAACACTAACAGGAATGATTTGGATCTTTGAATTCCAGTAGTGCTATGGGCTTACAGAACTACTTGCAAAAAGTTGACAGGCCATACACCCTTTCGACTAGTTTATGGGCAAGAAGCTGTCATGCCCATGGAATACATTGTTCCCAGCCTCCGGATATCTGCTTTCACCGAGATGGATGACCCAGCCATAATCACGGAGAGACTGAAACAGATATTAGAACTTGAAGAGGATAGATTTGTCGCAGGTTTCCAACAACAGGTGCAGAAAGCTCGAGAAAAAGCATGGCATGACAGACACATCAAGAAGAAACAATTTCAACAGGGTGATCTTGTGCTCCTTTATGACAGCAAATTCATGAAGTTCCCAGGAAAGTTTAAGACACATTGGAAAGGACCGTATGTCATACAAAAAGTTACTGATGGGGGCGCAGTCTAGCTAGCTAAGTTAAATGGTGAGATTTTTCCCTCTATGATAAATGGGAGCCGATTAAAAAAGTACACGGACAGGCCAGGTACTCAGAATAGGAGGTAGCACCAAGAAAATAAGCGAAGATGCTCGTAGCACTATGGATTATCATCGTATGTTTTTTTCTAAAGGATGCGCAGCTACAGGTTGGTCGTAGGTCGCAGGGTCATACTGTGTCGAAGTCGAAGGTTGTTGCTGTGTCGTAGGATCCAAGGTGTGGCACACCCTAAAATGTGATGGATGGGACACAATGCATTCAGCGGCGCTGGCACGAGCGCTGCTCTCATTACTTGTCATAACAAGATTTTGGGGAAAATCCGGCGCTGTGTGGAGAAGATTTCCGGCACTTCACCCGATTCGGCGTCATTACTGCACCATGATGACAAATTCTGCCTCGGGATTCTATAAGAAGCCGTCTCAACCTGTATTTTTTGCCTTAAGCACATCTGTGAGATATTCAGCCCGAGACATGTCGAACGACTGTAAAGTTCAGGAGCTAGTACGAGAATTAAGGGATAGAGGTCTACAGCACCTTCTGAGTACTTCGCTAGTACAGTCCTACTTGGCTAAGTACATCGATAGGCAGGAGTTTGCTCTAAATTTGCAAAGATAGACCGGAGTTTGCTCTAACATAGAGCAACAAAGGGCATGAGGCCTCACAGGAAGACTCTGGGGAATCCCGCCATGCAACCTTTCGGTGTAGCAGAACCATGGCAGCTGTACTCCTTCTGCAGTGTGACACGCAATCCCAAGGGACCCCAAGTTGCGGATGGTCAAGCATCGACAATTGGAGTAAAGGATGGTGTTGCAGATGGATCGCGATGGCTTTCATCAACAAAACTTCTGCAAAGGACAGAAGTAGGCAGCTGACATCAGCATGGAGAGCTTCAGCAAGCAGCACATTATGCTTCGTCAATGGAATTTTTCCACTAGAGAAACTGAAGAGTGTCCCGGGACGAGCCACTGGTGAGTCTTAGGGGCCTGTTGGGACGCGCACCCTAACGGTCCTTAAGATGGATAACTTCACGAGTTTGGACTCAAAATAGTCTTAGGGGTGTCGGGGTTGAGTCAAAGTCTTCTGTAATAAACCCATGGTTTAAGTCTAGGGTTTAGGGTTTGGGGTGCCCATGGTGTAGGACCATGGTTTTGTAAAAACGCGTGGTATAAATAAGCGCTTGTGTAAAGAATAAAGGTTAGGTTTTATGATGTAAGAAAGAATAAGGTGAAGCTAAGGTTGATTTTGAAAGGTTAAGTCCCAGCTGTGTGTGTGGACGACCTCTGCAGCTGTTTGCGTAGAGGGTTTTTGTAAAGAAGATTGAGGAAAGACCTGCAGCTGTGTGCGCAGGGGCCTACTGCTGTGTGCGTGGCTTTTAAGGACTGAAGGGATCTGCAGTTGAGTGCACAGATCAAACTGTGGTTTTGTAGCAAGTAGAATAAAACACAGTTTGTTGGCGTATCCCATACATTGGGGGTGAACCACGTTATATATGGTGTTGTGGTTTCTTGTGCTGTTTCTGTTTATGTTGTCTTTTATGCATTAATAACTGTATACATCTGATAAGTTAGATCGCTGCTAATATTAAGCTTCGCTGTGAATTCCCTGTAGTGGGTTGAGAAAGTCACGATTGTTTATCTAACTGCGAAATTATATGTGAATGAATGGTAAAGCTTTATGATTGTTGATCAATAAGAGTATTAAAGGCTAAGGTACAGTAATCCCCCTCTCTGCTTGCAGAAACCTAATTCTGCGGCACCCCATAGCTGTTTCGGGTGAGACTGCAACCTACGCACAGGTTGTTACTGAAAGGGCCAACACTGTGGGTCTTTTGTTGGTGCGACACAAAAGGATTAAACCCAGGTCTGCCCTATTGCCCAACATCATGTCCATCATCATCACCATCACCATCATCATCCTCATCGTCATCATCATTAGCATCATCATCATCATCATCATCATCATCATCATCATCATTAGCATCATCATTAGCATCATTGTCATCATTATCATTAGCATCATCATTATCATCATCATCATCATCATCACCATCATCCTCAACATCATCATAATCCTCATCGTCATCATCATAATTAGCATCATCATCACCATCATCCTCAACATCATTGTTTCCATCATCATCATCATCACCATCAACCTCATCATCATTAGGGGTTATAGGTCATATGTGTTATCACAATCATAGATTAGGGGTTATAGATTTTCTATTAGTGGTACATTGGTTATGGGTCATAATTAGAGTTTTTATTCCCATTATTTACAAATCCCTGAAATGCACTTCCATTCACTACACCTCTTCCATGTACATGGTAGTCCTTTCCATGTACAAATCCCTGAAATGATGATGACGACGATGTACAAATCATTACCTTCATCATCATTGACATCATCATCGTCATGATGATCATCATATAATCGTCATCATCATCATCATTGACCTGTGATCATCATCACCATCATCCTCAACATCATCATCATCCTCATCATCATCATAATTAGCATCATCATCATCATCATCATCACCATCAGCATCAACATCACCATCATCATCATCATCATCATCATCATCATCATCATCCTCGTCGTCATCATAATTAACATCATCATCATCATCATCACCATCATCATCATCATCATCACCATCAGCATCAACATCACCATCATCACCATCATCATCATCATCATCATCATCGTGTCCATCATCATCCCCATCATTAGAGAGAATTTGAGGTCAAAAATGGGCCTCAAAAAGACCAAAATGTACTATAAAAATCAACTAATNGTGATGATGATGTCATCATCACATTTTTTCAGGTATTTCTTGTTTTTGGGGTAGCGGGGTCCGTCAAAAGTATGCAGTGTGGGTACTCGTTGGACGCGGAATCAAATTCCACATCCAACGAGCTCTCTCGATCGAAATTTGAGTAAAAACACAGGGAGATATGTCGAAAATACGAACACAAAAAGTAGTTTTTTTCTTTCTTCCTCCAAAATTAATTAATATTATTTTATTATTTTAACCATTATTTTATTATTTTAACTATTATTTTATTATTTTCCTTAGAGGCCCATTTTAGACCCCAAAATTCCTCTAATGTACATTCTATTAGATGACATCATCCCCCATGGTTGAGGTGGCATTGCATGAGTTAAGAATGCTTATTTGTCACATTTTCTATGGTGGATGAAAATCCATAGTTAACCAAGGTAGTGGTACAAGTACTTTTAAGTCATAAAGTGAAGTACTCACAATAAAAGTCATTTCACACTTTCTCATAAAATAATATTATTGTTATTTTCAAGTAAAGTACTCAGAATTCAATTTCTCATAAAATAATATTATTGTCATTTTCAAGTAAAGTACTCATAATTCATAAAAATGTCTTTTCACATTTTTTTATAAAATAATATATTGTCATTTTCATGTTTTTTAATTTCAAATTATATATTCACTCAATTGTATTTAATATCATAATGTCAAATTTATATATATTGTAGCTAGGGTTTTCACCCTAGCTTGTGCTGATGAGCACCTACTAAGGAATCTGGGATCCTTAGTAGCAGTTCAATAATGTAAACAAAAAATAAACTAACAAAGACTAAGCTAAAGCAGTAAAAAGTAAATGAAATGAAGTAAAAACAGTAAAGGAATGTATAATGATGATTTTATTGATATTACCTCCGATGAGGAGGTTGGTGGAGTCTGTTGCGCTGGTCTGATGTCGGTGGCTTCGAGCTCCAAGCTGCTTCTTTTCCTTTTCCGGTGGTGGAAATGGTCCAAAAGGGTTCTCAATGGTGAAAGTAGCTTGATGGTAAGCTAGGGTTTCGAGAATAATTTCGGCAGAGGCAGGATGCTTTTGACTGTGGATGTTGAAATGAGGGGTCTCCATCACTTATTTATAGTTTTTTAGTGGTGGAGTGCTTGCCCATGGTTTTTGGAAACCATGTGGTTTAGGGCAGCTTGTTTAGGGTTTTTGCTGTTTTAGGGTTTTCCTCCTTTTTCCTCATTATTTTTATTCCTTTTCTTCCCTTTTGGGGATTTTTGCTATTTTTAGAGGAATTTTGGTTATTTTTGGAGGAAAAAGGGGTTTTTTGGCCTTTTGGGGGCATTTTAGGCCTTTTGGAGGCTTTTTAAATGGTTTTATGGCCTTTTGGAGGCATTTTAGGCCTTTTGGAGGCATTTTAGTGGGATTTTCAGGGGAATATGGTAGGCAAATGGACAAATGAGCCATGAAATGGGGTAGATGAGGTAGTTAACTATTTTTGGGTGTTAACATATATATATATATATATAATCTTGTACTTTTAAAATAAATTAAATTCATGAATGATATTTATATGAAAAAAAATGTTAGTTATGCATATAAATTAAATTCATTTTTGTTTAATTTTATTTACAAGTTCAAGACAAATAAATGTTAAAGGACAATAAATTTTTGGGAATTTACAATGAATCTTAGTCACATCATTCTAGAGTTATTTTATTAATTTTATTTCTAGTCAATTTAGAAAAGCAACTCAACCATGGTTATTTATATTGTGCATAAAAAGTAGTGTAGGAGATGAGTTGTCATATATACCTACCCCATAAAACACCTAACTCATAATATTTTAATATATCTTATCTTTTTGTAGTACATCTCTTAGGAGGCCCATTTTTTACCTCAAATTCTTTCTAATGCATCCTCATCATCGTCATCATCATTAGCATCATCAACATCACCATCATCATCATCATCATCATCATCACCATCTTCATCATCGTCATCATCATCATCATCATCATCGTCATCGTCATCATCATTGACATCATCAACATCATCATCATCATCATCATATCATCGTCATCATCATCATCATTGACCTGTGATCATCATCACCATCATCCTCACATCATCATCATCCTCATCATCATAATCATTAGCATCATCATCATCGTCACCATCATTATCATCATCATCATCATCGACATCATCATCACCAATATCATCATTAGCATCATCATCATCATCATCATCGCCATCATCATCATCATCATTGACATCGTCATCGTCATCATCCTCATCATTATCATCATCATCATTGTGTCTATCATCATCACCATCATCCTGTATGCAATATGAAGTGGAAGAAACTATTAGGTAGTCAAGCACAAATCACTCATTCAAGCATCAACTACTCAATAAATTAAAACCAAGAGGATACAATCAATGGACAAAGGAATCTAGAGACATCCTAGGAGGAAACCAATGAGGACATTGCTATAAGGATTTCTAACACAAGAAGTGAATGGAATGACACGAAGTCCAACTTGAAAAGAAATGAGATATACTACATCGTCAAAGATGTCAAGTCAACAAGAGTGACTTAATAAATAGGGATAGCCTAAGTGGTAAGGATGTGCTCCAAAAACATTTTTTACAAATTCTTTCCCTTTTTATTCTTCAATGTTAGCTTTTCAATGAAAATTTTTATTAATGTGTTAAGGATAAGGAATTATATATGTACTAAGTTTTTGGTCAAATGGATATTTATACAATACTATATAAAGTGGATGCTATGTCCTTTTTGTTAAGTGGATACTATACAATACCATGATTAATATCAACCTATGCATTAAACAACAAATGAAAATATTTCCCATTGTTAGGATTATTAATCCTCCCTTGTCCAATTTGGTCATATGTCTAAATCGGGAGTAATGTCTAAATCGGGAGTCCATCCAGTCTATTTATAGTCATTAGCACCATTGGGTAAACTTGACCTAATTGGGGCACATGTTTCAGTTACTAAAGTGTGGGGAACACTAATTGAGGCTCACTTCCACTTATTGCACTTGATTGCATAAGTTTAGGAGTCTCCTAGATCAATCCCTACAATTTAGGAAGCCACTCGGAGTCCCGAAACCAACCAAGGTCAGTTCACTTCAGTTAATGACTAGTCAAGCTAAGTTAGGAGTCAGTTACATTCAGTTCAAGTCCTCCACATTCAGTTAGCACTAGGTTTACTTGACTGCACACATGTGGTGCACATTTCTCACCTACCACAGTCAGTTAACCATTAGTCAACACTAAATTAACACTTTAGTTGTGTTTTAGAGCTCCGATGAACTCCGGTTATGGTTTAGACAAGGACAGTTAACTACTGGTTCCTCCGATAGTGATTTAGACAAGTCTTGGTTACCTACAGTCAAGTAGAGTCTAATCAATTCAAACTTCCTCATGTGGATTCGAATTGCTTATGGTTATTACATCCATTTTACTTCATTGTAATTATCATTTGGATTACTTTTTTGATTAATGAAAGCATTCACAGCTGCAAGCCTTTTGCCCAGTTTCATTCTTCAATTGCTGAGTAAATTGTGAGATCTTCTTTGTGAGTTGTGTGTTTTTCTACAGATCTATATGCTCAAATTTACATGGTATCAGAGCCTTGGCGGACAAGGAACTTCTCCTCCTCAGATCTCCTACTGGATCATTTTTTTGTTTTGCAGGTACAACTTCGAAATGAATTCATCAGTTCCTCTTCTCACTCGATCCTCAGACTATTTTGAATGGAAGGTGAAGATGATTATATGTCTGAGAAGAGAAAAACTCTTTTTGGTGTTTGATGGATACAGTAGAAATTCTTTTAAGAGTGAAAATGACTGGCTAAATGCAAGGGATGCAGCCTTTGAAATAATGGAACTAGCTCTTTCTCCTAGCATGCGCTACCTCAGTAGATTTATTAAATATCCAGAGGAACTCTGGACAAGATTGGACAGAACCTTTGGAATTGATATAAGATGGAGCACATCCAGAACCATAATCATCCTTGATTCAAAATTCTCGGCCTCTACTCTCTCTGATAAAGTTGTTCAAGATGAAGATGAAGCAGAAGCTTCTACACAGTCAATTCGAATTAAAGACAGTCTCCATGCAGTGAATCCTTCTCCTGATGCTCCGGAATTTCATGATATATCTGATATCTCATCTTCTCATATTGCTGAAATAGAAGAAGACATTAGAATCCCTGATATTGAAGAAAAATTCTGCTGCACTTCCATGCAAACATTCACCGGTGATTTTCCTTTAAATTCTGTGCAAAATTTACCAATAATTGCTTCCGAAAGTGAAGAGAAATTTGATTTTTCTTCTCTAATGTTGATGCTGGTGTGCAAATATGTAAAAAATTGGATATTTTGGAAGAAATATCAGATTATAAGAGTGACACATTCGCTCCCCATGATCTAGATTTTCCAGCAAAATCCCGCAGGATTGCATGCACCAAAATTCAGAATTTTGAAGAAGAAGAAAGTTGTGCATCCACCGTCTCAGTTAACCATTTATTTGAATCTGATATTAACCTTATTGGATCTGATATGATCTTATTTAGATCTGATCTGATATTGCTTGGTTTAATATATCAAATTCATAATCTTTCAGTACTGCTTGTAGCTGTTCTCATCAACGGTGTGAAGAAACAAGTACCGCAAGTCTCCTACAAAACTGTTGCTGGGGATTTGATTCCATTTCACAGTTTTGGATCTGTTTTGAACTTGTTTAGATCTGATTTACTTTCTGATCTGATATTATTTGGTTCATATTTTAAAATCCAAAAGAATTCAGTCATGCTTGTAGCTGCTCTCACCAAATCCGCTGTGAAAAATCAAGTACCGCACTTTCTCTTCAAAACTGCTGATGGAGATTTGGTGTTAGTTTCCTCATATGAGGTTCCTGATATTTTATTATGTGATTCATTATCTATTTCAGAAGCTATATAAAACTATGGAGCTCAATCATTCACTCTCAACAGTCCCAGTGCTTCTCTACCATTGATCACATGCTCATCTTCTCACAGAACTAGCAAAGAGGAAGATTTTCTGCATCCACCTGGACACCTGCTCTTAACACTTGGGGCTGTTCTTACCACTCATGGTTTTCTGTTCATGGATGAAAAATATCAGTTTCTTGAGTGTTATTCACATTCTCTGAATTCTCAAGAACCTTTTCTCACTTTTCAGTTGACTTCAGTTGCTCTACATGGGTTCAGTCTTCATCCGACAGCTGTCTATATTTCTGATTTAGTTGAGCATATCATTCTTCTTCCAAAGATGAAGATTCCTCCAGACATAATGATGGAGAGGTTCACATGCCAGGCCCCAGGATACCTGTGCACAGAAGAACCAGATTGATCCTGATTCTACCTGCTTAATTAGAAGGGGGGGTTTTTTCCCATGTGGTTTTTCCCCAGCACCTTGTTTTTGAGAAATTACCTTACTTTACTTGATGTAATGGGTGACCTATGGTCTTAGTTACCAGGGCCCACAGATTTTCCAAGTTAGCATTTAGGGGGGGTGTTAGGATTATTAATCCTCCCTTGTCCAATTTGGTCATATGTCTAAATCCGGAGTCATGTCTAAATCGGGATTCCATCCAGTCTATTTATAGTCATTAGCACCATTGGGTAAACTTAACCTAATTGGGGCACATGTTTCAGTTACTAAAGTGTGGGGAACACTAGTTGAGGCTCACTGCCACTTATTGCACTTGATTGCATAAGTTTAGGAGTCTCCTAGATCAATCCCTACAATTTAGGAAGCCACTTGGAGTCCCAAAACCAACCAAGGTCAGTTCACTTCAGTTAATGACTAGTCAAGCTAAGTTAGGAGTCAGTTACATTCAGTTCAAGTCCTCCACATTCAGCTAGCGCTAGGTTTACTTGACTGCACACATGTGGGGTGCATTTCTCACCTACCACAGTCAGTTAACCATTAGTCAACACTAAATTAACACTTGAGTTGTGTTTTCGAGCTCCGATGAACTCCGGTTATGGTTTAGACAAGGACAGTTAACTACTGGATCCTCTGATAGTGATTTAGACAAGTCTTGGTTACCTACAATCAAGTAGAGTCTAATCAATTCGAAATTCCTCATGTGGATTCGAATTGCTTATGGTTATTAAAGCCATTTTACTTCATTGTAATTATCATTCGGATTACTTTTTTGATTAATGAAAGCATTCACAGCTACAAGCCTTTTGCACTGTTTCATTCTTCAATTGCTGAGTAAATTGTGAGATCTTGTTTGTGAGTTGTGTGTTTGTCTACAGATCTATATGCTAAAATTTACACCCATTTGTCCATTCCTCCATCGTGAGCCATGAAAACATTGGCCATTCCTCCATTCTAAGCCACAAAAATATTGGTCATTCCTCCATTCCTCCATCTTGAGCCCATTCCTGGAAACCTATGGCCAACTAATTCCATCGTGAGCCCATTCCTGGAAACCTGCAGCCAGCAGATTCCATTGTGATCCCATTCCTCCATTTTCCAACGAGCCACAAAAATATTGCCTCTATAAAATATTAAGAAGTACCCAATTGTAATGAGGCATTTACACTATTGTGGCGTCAGGGGTAGGGAAAAATTAATGGTGTTATGGTAATTGTGGAAGAGGGAGACTGGGAGGGTATAATTCCTGTTGAGGGTATAATTCTTGTTGAGGACTGGGAGGGTATGCCATACAGTATTTTCTGTTGCCATCAAGGTCTTACGACATGGCACCAGCTAAAAGACGAAGAGGCAAAACAACTACCTGCAGACAATGGAGGCTTGGAGATCTTGTGCTCGCCAATGTCAAGGGATTTCCGTCATGGATCGCTAAGGTACGCCGATCTATTTCTCATCCTCATTTGTTTTCCCTTATTTGATGTATGTAATGTATGTTGTTGTTGTTATTTGCATTCGCCACATCAAATTATATGTTGTTGTTGTTTTAAATACCCGATTGTTGTCCAAGGGTTTGTGTGAATGTTCATAGATTTTCAGAGGGTTTCATTTCCATTGCACCGATTGCAATGGCTATCAGCATATTTTTCAATTGCCCAATATGTGCCGATATTTTCTTTTTAATCCTATAATTGCAAAACCTGGTTGTTGCACGGGGATTCTCTGAAACCCTACACGAGAAATCAAACCCTATGAGATATTAGTGTTTAAACCCAAGCGATGGATGCAAGTTTGTGTTTTTTGGTGTTTAAACCCAAGCGATGGATGCATGTATGTGTTTTTTAAGGTGAAATTGCTTCTGTCTAGCTCCAAGAGGATTACAATTGTCCCGAATTCGTTAGGCCCACAAGCAGCCTGTTTTTGAGTGGATGTGCAATATTGGAAAAGACCATGAACCATGAACCATGAAATGACCTTATGAACCATTAACCATGAAGTGACCTTATGCATATGACGTGTGGACTGTATGGTGTCTCTCTTGCTGAGCTATGACCTTATGCATCTGACCCATGGAATGTGTGGTGTCTCTTCTGTTGCCATGTCAAGCCAAGACCCTATGAAGCTGACCCGTGATTGTTTTAGGTTGATCCAAGACCATTTTTCTGCTGAAAATATAGGTCATGTTCAGTTCCCTGGGATACTCTTGGGCTGTTAGCTTTGGCGTCATCCCTCTTAGGATGCTAAACCTTATTTGTGACTATGTAAGGTTTATCCTAATGGATTGTGACTATGTATGATCTCTCCTAGATGGACCATGGACTGTGATGACCTCCCTCATCCTTAAAGTGGGATGATGTAACCTCTCCTAGCTAGGGTTTAGGCTAATTCACAGTCCTACCAGGACTAGCTAGACTAAACTTAGATACTTTGAGGATGACCTTAGTAGGACTGTGTACCCTATCTAGGCCAGGGGTATCTCTTCAATCTAAGGTTATGCTACCAATTTGTTGTCAAAAATTGTGAGAAGCTAATATGTGTCCACTCACATTCTTTCTTTTCCTTGGCCTCATGTTTCCCAAATTTCTCTTCAAAGTGATGATGGAATAAGGGGAAGCGTTGTAATATTTTTGCTTCAACATAGAGTGTTCTTGGAGGATATTAATGACCCTCCCATGGAGAAGGAATGTTGACAACATTTGCAATCTTGTCCTTAGGTGATGTCAATTAGTATTATGACATTTCCATTGGATAAAAAATAATTATTTTGATTCCCCTAATAAGTTGTTTGAATCATTAAAATTTTGTTTTGAATCAATTCTTAGTTAGTATACATGCATAAGGATTATCATTGATGGATTATCTTTATTTGTCACTCCCATAGTCTACTGGACATTGATTGTACTCTCTAATCATATTGATCTATTCCTTGGCCCATTTGTAGCCCACTCATGGCACAGGCTAGAATTATTGGAAATAGGCAATAATCCAAAGAGTGACTGAATTCTTAGAAGTTGAGGCAATATGGTAGCACAATATTGTTGAGTAAAAGAAAGCAAAATTAGGAAGCAACCTAGTACTAACAAGCATTATTTAGAGGTGCATCTATTTAATATTGTTGGAGCAGGGCCCCACAGCTACAGGAAAAGCTGCTATTTTTGGTAGAAGATGGACAATTTTTGGAGGAAAGACAGTTTTGGTGATGCCGATAAGCTAGCGATATAAGAGATGCGATGTGATAAAGGTATGACGCCATAGCGCATTTCCTGCCATGGATCACGGGCCGGAAATCGCAGCGGTCGAAATAAGGAAGTCAAAGGAAATAGTACTTGAAGCGGTCGAGAAGAGAGCTCAACCACTGCATTTAAGGCAGCGGCGACGATAGGAGGGCTCAGCTACCCTCATAAATGGAGAAGGCGCAATGATCCGAGGTATTAAAGATAAAGGACAGAAGGGGAGCAACTGAGGAAGTGGCACCCATACCCGCGATCAGCGTCGAAAATTGTGGAAGACTGCAAGAAGCTACGGTGTGACTAGTAAGTAGCGGTTCAAAGTACAGATAGGCCGACTGTCACAGTTAGGGTTTTGCGTTACTATTAGGATAGGCCCACAGTTTTGTATCATGGTGAGACCTTCAGGCCACCTATTTAAGCATGTATTTTGTATTATGAAGGGTTGGTTGGTTGGGTTGTTACTAGTTGTCGTCAGTATTGTGAGACATTGAGGAAGAGTCGAGCTCTGGTTCTTTCGTTAAGTCTATAGTTATCTTACTGTAACCAGTGGCTAGCTCCTTGAGCATGAATGTAACAATCTGTAGGGATTGAGAGAGAGAGGAAGGGTGTATTGTAAGAAGAAAGCATTATAGGAAGAGAAGAGATCTAAGAGAAGGGCTCCCAGCTGTGTGAGTGGAGTTTCCTAGAAGATCTCAAGCTGCATAAGAGGTTGCAGTGGAACTATGTTTACTCTCTCAAGATATAATATAAGCACAGTTCCCATGGACGTAGCTTCCCCCCTGGAAGTGAACCACATAACATCCGTGTGTTGTGTGATTGTTTCACATGATTGTGCTCTACTTATTTGCTATCTGTTATCCGTTACATGAACTTTGCTTATCAGTTAATGAATGTATGTATGCTATCCTTCAGTTTACAGTAACATAGAAGGTTAAATGCGAGTTAAAAGTGTCGAGTATTCTGTATATGAGTTTATTAGTGCTTGATTCGTGACAACTAACAGCTACAGTGTTAAGTGACTTCTGTATATCTAGTTCAGTGAGTTGAGCGTAATTGATGTTAAGCATGTTAAACTATAGAAGCTTAAGTGAATTTGTTTAACACCCTAATGAAGGTTAACTGAGCTATTATACCCAAGGAGGAAGCCTCTGGACCTTGAGAGTTGATGAGCATATTGAGTCTTACTGTAGGAAATATCACAGCATAGAAAGACGATATCACACTGTCGGGGGAGCTGCGGTGTGAGATATCGTAGGTTAAGGGTTGAGCAAAAGAGAAAGCTTATGCATCGTCCTAGAAGCTGCGATGCGATAGGAGTCGGTCCCATAGCAGAGTCAGCTAGGAAGAGAGAAATAGCCCTTGTTGAGAGATTTAGCTGGTTAATTAGAGTCAGGAGGACCTAGGATGCTACAAAACCTGGTTGAGGAAGCCTGATTCTTCAGCCACCCCATATAGGATCACTTCAGGTGAGACTTCAGGTCGTTCTGTGGTCTGTTGCCAAAAGGGCTAGTGAGCTAGGGGCTTTGTTAGTACAATAAATTAAACCCGGGTTTACCCAGTAATACCAACAAATACAATTAAGTACACCAGGGACCTTGAGTTCCAATTTCCTTGTTGGAGCTTCCCTATTGAGCTAGGGATTCCCATACAATAGCCAACATTAGTTGGGCTAGGGATGGTGAGGCATATACTAACCAGTAATTGCATTTTACAGATGATTTATCCCTGACCCTAACTCTCGCAAGAACTAATAGAGGAAAAATTCTAGTGGCCTAATCCTTTTGTTAATGTAGTTAATGTCATGAGGGACCAAGAAATGGATGGGACATTACAGATGGATCAATCTAGCCCTTTCCAACACCAATAGGGCATATTGGGTAACTCCCAAATTATGTAGATAAGAGGCTTTCTAAGAGAGAGCTCAGACATGGGGTAATCTACAAGATAGTCAAACCTAATATTCGAGGCTTTATTTAAAAGGATTGGCATTGGATTTATGGAAAATCCTTCTCATATTATGATACCAAGAGGCTATATTGTGTACTAGCAGAATTGATTTTCATTTTGTGTTATTTTCTTGTTTGCATGGATTCCAACAACCCACTTATTTTCTTATTTGCATGACATATTTTTAGAGAAGGGGGTTGAAGAAGATAATAGATCTTTATAAAGTCTCAGTCTCTCCTCTCCATTCTCTTTGTCCCTTTTAGAATGGATATTTAGCCTTTAAGAGCAACACCCAAGAGAATAGGTCAAATTTAGGATGGAAATTGGCTTCAAAAACTGCCAACACACTCTCAAGCCGCAGACCAATGATTTTCTTGGAGATAAAACACTTGTAAGGTTGCTGGAAATTATTCTAGAGGGTTCAACTACTTGGGCTACCATGTTCACCCTATATTAGCTAATAAGCGTTGACCCTACCCTACCGAATAAGCCTGATCATTATGACCTAGCTTTATTGGAGATAACTGAATTGGTGTTGATATATCTGTATGCTATTATCATATATATTATTACAAGGAGTAAAAGTTGACCAATTATAGAATTCCTTTTGTGCAACATGGGCTTTCATCACTTTGTGTTTTCAACTTGCTTCCTGATATGTTTGTTGAATTACAAAATGTCAATCTTGCATTATGAAAAACATAACCACTTTGAATCCTTAGAGATGGCTTGTTAATTGTGCCACTGAAGCTTTTCATTGGAATTTATGATTTAAGTATGAAGCCTTGGGTTTGAGGTTTCTAGTATCATTTTGAAGAGGAAATTTAGTTTGAGAATTCATTGTTTTCACATGTTTCCTATGATGTATGTTGTGAAACTACATACTCAGTTTTAACTTTTGACATACCCTTGTAGAGATTTATGGTTTTGCACATTTCTTTCTATTGCATGTAAGTTGTAATGATAACATGTTGTGATGCTGCATGGTATTTTTTGATAGTGTAAGAAGCTCTAAACGTGTTTGTTTTATATGTTGTTTTAATGGATGTTGTAGTACTATAGAAATTTATAATTTTGGATATCTCTTAACTGCTCTTTTTGGAAATATATTGCAACCAATAGTATAGTTGAGACTGACTGATCTATATCAGCTTGCTTTTGGTTAGCAAAAAATGTATTATTTTATTTTTGAAATTATATTTTAGCTACAATAAGAAAAATTACATGCTTATGATCCTTACCTCCCATGACTCAGGAATCACAGGTTTGAATATTTTGAATGATTAACATTGAAGAGCATTTTGTATATCCACTAGAAAAACTATCCATGGTGTATAGCAAAAGTGAATAAACTTTGTAATATTACTACTTGTATTGTAATTTGTTTCTTGTTACTTGACATGAAAAGTATATACAAGATGTCTTCAAAAGACAAGAAAAGTTCATACAATATTTCTTGTTTGTTTGAATATTATTTATGGAAAGATGCAGCTTATTTTGCATACTCATGATCCTTACTGCCGATGGCTCAAGTTTGAATATTCCAGATGACTAACATTGAAGAGAATTTTCTATTATGTACCCACTAGAAAGATTGTTCATGGGGTAGAATGAGATTGAAGAATCTTTGTAATATTACTGCTTGTATTGTTTTTTGTTACTTGACAAAAGACAAGAAAAATACAAACAACCTTTCTTCTTCCCTTCCAATTTTTTGGAAAGCATGCATCTTGTAATACACAAAAAAATACTAACATCACAGTGTTCTTATTGGATAGCTGCATGGACCGATGCATATTGAGATGACATCTTGTCCCAAAATTAGCGAATAGTACCAATATTTCTTCCTTTGCACCGATCTCTAGCAAGTAAATATATTTCCTGCATAGCCTTGCTATAACTAAACATTGTGTAGCTAACTTAGTTTTAAAAGCATGCATTTAACCATAGCAGATGTTTCCCTTCATGATTGTACTCTATGCCCTCAAAAGACATTCTGCATTATCAGTCTTGATTTATGAATTCTAGTTTTGACTGCTATTATTTGGTTCTTTATCATCCCACCCTAAAACTACTTACTTAAGTGAAACTCGTGCTTTCCATATAGCCTGACAGTCTATGCATTTTCATCTGCATTTATATTATATTCTGGAAATAGCTTCTTGATCCTTCAAGATTGTAAGAAGTGAGTCATATGGGAAGTGGCCTTTTGACTCTTTGACCTACTTCTGGTTCAAGAAAGGGAATTCACTTGATTAGACCTAGGCCCACTTTTGTTGCAATTAGATACCCCAAACCTTTTTCCCATGACATAGAGGTCAGGGATTGATGGAAAACTGGATGATTGATTTGGTCAACTTGTAACTTGCTCACATCCTCATTTGCATCTAGTGATGGAAAGGCAGGCCAAAGTAGTGAGAGAAAGAAGGGGCCAAATCCCAATGCCATAGCATGGCTAGGATAAAGGTCCACTTATTCCATCATAAGCTTTTTCAAAGTCAATTTTGATGAACAAGGAATCGCATCCCAGACATCTGCCCCAGAATAAATTTCCTGATATAAATCCTATCCGATTGGGTCTAATAATTGTCTGTAGAATATGTTTTAATTCTGAGAGCAAGGGCCTTTGCAATTATTTTTAAAAGATACATTTTATTGCATGATGGGCCTTCAATTTGAAATCAATTCTACTTCCAGGTCACCGGCCTTGATTATGAATTTAATAACACCGTTGTTTCAGATTGCTTCCTTGTATATCTGTAGAGGATTTGGGCCAACAGAGTTCCAAGTAGTCTTCCAAAGCTTAGTGGCAAGCCATCTAACCTAAGATTTGTCATTTTCCATTTATGAAAGTGCTATGGATAGCTTGTCTAAGTTAACAGCTGGTTGGGAAGTCTTCTCTGGGATTCAATCAACTTTTGTAGGACCTTATCCACTCAAGTTTGCATCGCTACCCTACTTTTGTCACTCCATTCATTGAGATATTTCCATCCCATAACTCATCTTCAATATCAACCTGCAGGTTATTTCCCTAATCACTGTTCATGTGTCTTAAGCACTGGGATCTTTTTCAAGGGATTCCTCGAAGGCCATGCCTTAAGGAAGTATTTTGTTGGCTTGTCTTCTGACCACTTGGAATAAGTTTATTCAGTCACATATTCACGTGTTTTCCCATGGTGGAATCTCATCACTTTTCAATAAATCAATCCATAGGTTCTGGAGACAAGATTCTACACAAATGCTGCGACCTTTGCTGGGATGATTTGCCTCACTTTCTCTTTCACTTCTTTCTTGCATACTATTTTATGCTGGAGACATAATGATCCTATGAAAATGGTTCTTACAGATCTTTGTTATACAGGATTCATATTTGGCTAGTCCCTCTTGTCTATATTTGAGATCTGATATCCTCTTAGTGCAATTATTTTTCTTCAAGTACTGAAATTAGAATTTAGTGGTGTCTTTGCCATCCATTTTTGGTCAAATCTTAGTCCCTTTAGCTTGATATTCTTAAAAAATAGAGTTTCCTCTCTAACTCTCTAGTCTTCTATTGTTTCCCTAGACTGAAAAGGTTTTTCGCTCCATCTCTTGGGTGGTTAGTTGAAGTTGTTCCCTAGGATTGATTTTTTTGTTATGCTTAGTTCCAAGGGTCATTCTATCCCATCCTCTTATAAATTTAGTTGTTGTTAGAATAACAGACATTGTATCTAATGTGAGTCACCTATTTGTGAGGGGCCTCAGGTCACCAAATTCTTTATTTTGGTGATTGCTTGAATGGACTTTTGCAAATCTGGAAGAGAAATGTAGAGTCTACAGGTAGTTTGTACTATGTGGAAGGCACTTGGATCCATCAGTATCCTTTTTTTAATGCCATTATAAAGGCATTGACAACATCTTATTACTAAACTTTTAATCTGACCAAGCAAGCAAATTTGTTGGAAAAGTAACCTACCACAAGTTGGAATAAAATCTATATCCAATCTAGCATAGATTGTAGCATGGATCCTCTCATTTCCTTTTTTTCATTTTTATCAAGTGTATCACCCATTTGCTGCTAGATGTTATTGTTTCCAAATGACATATAAAAGTCTATGGCCAATTTGCAGTGGTTTCAAAATTCCTTGTTTGATGCACCTAATGTGGTCATTTGTTCTCCAAGTCTCTCTTCACACCTTTCCATTATTATTAAAATCCCCAAAATAATATACTTTGTGGTAGAAAGTATCAGAGTTGCATTCTACCTTCTGGGATGTAGGTAAGTAGAGTGAATAAGACCATTTCACAATCTATATTTATATTAGTAATTTGGTAATCCAGTAGCATCTAGCAGCAGTGTCACCCCCTTTACTGAATGATGTGGGGGGATAGCCAAGATGCTAGTTCATAGATTGAGCCCTGATTTTATTCCTCTTTATTATCATACATAGGTATTCTCCCTTGTAACTCCCATGCATAAGAGCTGAAGTTGAAATTCATTTGACTTTTGACTCTCTCAATAATGATATTTAGTTGGTTGTCTTGAAGGGTTGATTGTATGAGGTGTTTCTCCCACCTCCTGAATGACCTGTCACATTCCATGACATCAATATGAAGCTTTGAAGCTTGCTGTCTATTTTTAAACCTAACTATCATATTTCTTTTAAATTTCGAACATCTACATTCTGATGTGAACTAGTTCATCCATCTGTACTCACTATATTTCAACTTAATATTGAGTATACTATTTTATTTCCATACAAGAGAGTTGTATGTATTTATTAAAAAATATTATTTCTAAACGTTGAATTCATTTGTGTGGGCACTTGGTGAAACAACATCCTAGTTCAAAAAGGCCTTGGTAGTGGAACCTGTAGAGGGACACCTCCGTCTAAGTGGTTACTTTGCATGTGGCTAGGATGGTGGGGTACAATTACCCCGTCAGTATGTTGATGGTAAGAACATGGGTTTCCTTTGTTGTTTTATTTCATTCCATGCATGAATTATATTACATGTAAGGTGATGTTCCTCACTGATTCAATCATTCTTAACATAGTAAATTTTTCTTATATCCTCAAAACTTAAATTGATATAAGGGGAAACACATGGATTTTAAAACAATGTGGGGTGCTTCTCCATTAATTTAGAAGTATTATCTGTAATGACTTGTACATCATTTGTCACACCTATCTTTTGGATGAATTTATCCAAAAATTAACATATCAATGCCACATGTTTATTATATGGAAATGCATCACTGTATTTAATAAACTGTGCCTCCTTGGGACAATTAACCAAGAAAGATGGAAGGTCTTTCACCTTCTATTCTTATAACTATAATCCATTATTGTGCACCTTAGTGGTTTCCCATGATTTTTTAAGGTCCTCCAATCTGGTAGTGATTTTGTCCATTTTCATTGCTCACCTCTACTTGTTATAACTCATATTAGGGCTCTTCTAGTCCTGGTCAATATCATCAGCAACATGAATCACTGCAGGGTAGAATGGCTTGGAAATGTTAAATGGTAAGTTGCTTGATGGGAAATCCTTACCCATAACCCTATCATTTTCTTCCTTATCTTCTCTTTCAATAATTAATTTGATGGAAGGTTATGCCACAGCTCCATTTATGGGAACATAGAAAGATGATGCTCTTGTAGGAGGTAAACCTGTTTAGGTTGAGCTATGGCTGCAATAGGTTAGGCTGATTAGTTTTTTACTTGAATTCTCTTTCTATATCCCAACTCCCAGCTTTTATTTTGCATGCCTTGGTAAATAGTTGAACTAGCTATTTGTATTATATAGTGCAGAATTGACACACAATTATTGGAAATTATAGCCAATCCAATTCCTATGGGCAAGGTGATACAACCTAGCCAAAACAGGTCAATGGAGTCAAAATAAAGGAGAAAAGGCTAATTTATGCACTTGTTGAATAGAAAATGACATGTGAATGGTGTTGTAAGACAACGGAAAATTCCCTTAATGACCTACTAATGACTATTGGTTCAAGCTGGGGTATTAATAGCGGTAAATAAACAACAACTCTTTGGCTATTGTAGCAATTTGAAGCAGCCAAGGAAGGAAGATCTGTATACCTGCAGTATCCGACCCAAAGGTCAAAAACCATTTTTGTAGATAAATGTTTCATCCTTGGAGGTTGTTGTAGTTGATTTAATATTATTGAATATCTCAGTGGGGATCAAAAATATTTTTGTATATTAATGTTGCATTCTCAGAGGTTGTTGTAGTTGTTCTAATATTATTACAAATTCAGTGAGGAGTTAAAACACTCACTGAATCAAGCTTACTGCTGAAATGAGCTAACCATACTCAGTAAACCGTGGGGAGGGTTTCCAAGATGTGACAATTATTCAGCTAGTATAAACGAAGATGGAAATTCCATACCAGAAACTTGATGAGTCCATACTAGAAACTTCTAAAGTCCAGACAAAAAATTTCCTGTTTTGGTAAAAAATTTAGCATTTTTTTTAGCTTTTTCTTTTTGTATCAGTTTCATTTTGGAATTTTTGCTAGTTTTCTTGAATCCAAATGATATTCCTAATATTCAAATTTGTTGGGTTGATCCCGTGTTCAAATCATGTGACTTTGATTTTTTTTCCATGTAAAAAGAATGACCGGTGAGGCATAGGGTTGACAGAACTAAAAGTTCAGGGGAAATTAGCATCAAAATAGATTGTAACAACCATGTCTCAGAATGCTCCCTGGAAAACTCTTGTTTGGAATCATATTCAGATGGTGATGCATGTTGTAGGAATAAAAGGGTGGTTTGGTCTATGTGACACTATCATTGGTGCTAAGACTTTTAGAATTCCCATGTCAGGATCACTCAAGCAGGTGTGTTAGGCTTGGAAGCTAGTATTTGAAGAACTTCATTATGATTATGGTGACCCTCATAGTGTCAGGGACTTAGCAGATAGGCCCTTTCAGACAGAAACATTGAAGACAAGACAGATATGTATAACTCCTTTTTTCTCAGGCTAAAGTTTGTCCAAAATAAGCTTTCATACATGGTGATACTTGAGTGCTGAGACTTTAGGCAATTGAATTCCATGGAGAGTGATTAGCCATGGAAAAAGGCACATAATACATGCAATATACAAATAATCTCTTTGTAGAATCATACCTCAAACCATCCCATGATAAAAAATCTTGGATGTGCAAGGTCTCACTTTGAAGAATTGGAAATGGTTCAATGTAGGACCTTTGACTACAAGACAAAAGAGATTTACATTAGGGCCCACATGAGTTTCTCTTAAACAAAGACTTAATGAAATATGGGTGGCCTAAGATCATGAACTAAGGTAGGTTTGGAAATTTCAGGGAATTTGTAAAGCAAGTACATACTTTAAAGCTAGAGTTCTGAGATGGTTGGTCCTTGATAGCCATGCTTCATTCTATAGGTTATAATGATAGCATGAGCTCTCTGACAAGACAAGAAATCAAGCATCTTTTGTGGGGATGCAAGAATGACAAACAATTTGAGATTGGTTGTGGCTTTTGGATTTTGGATTGGTCATTAACTTCAATTAGGACTCTCTTTGCTTCAATTGATTCTTAAATTCGTGACCTTCTTATTGTTCATACTTATTCTATTTTGTACACCATTTCAATGTTCATACCTATTCTATTTTGTACACCATTTCAATGTTCATACTTATTCTATTTTGTACACCATTTCAATGTTTTCCAAATTGGGGAATCCAACTTCTGAATTGTTCTTTATTCTATTTGGCACTTGATAGTAGTCTATTTGGTACTCAGAACTTGATAGGTTTTCTTGTGGTGGTAATTACAATGAGTTCACTTTACTCTCTATCAAGGAAAAGTTGAAATGCAACACCTCTTGGAACCTTACAGAAACAACAAAACATGAAACAATATTAAGAGAAATATAAGTATGGTAAAGCAAATACAAGAGACAGTGAGATTAAACCTATAGAATATAGCCACTACACCCCACAGTCATCCTTTGGATTGACAAATATTTGGTTATTTTTTGAGAACATGTTTGGATAGGATAATCAAGAATTGGGAAAATAAATTGACATAATTAAGATCGAACATGATAGTATGATCTCCTTAGGTGGTTGGAGTAGTACATATTGTTGTATCTTATTGAGATGACTGCATATTGGTCTTGTGTGCACATGTGTGCAAATGCTGCCAACATTATATTGATGGTCAAAATGTAGTTTGAGTGATACTCAATTTAGCCATGTGATCACCAGTAGATAAATGTTCACTGAGGTTAGTCAAATAAGCTTATTATATTATGATGGGGATTTTCAGCTTTTTATGTTCTTAGCATTTTGGCTTATGTTACAGGTATGAGGCTGCAAAAGAAGTAAAATTATGATGGGGATCATGGGATTTTCATATTTTTATGTTATTATCATTTTGGCTTATGTGGTAGGAGTAGTGCATATTGTTGTATCTTAGTGAGATGGTTGCATATTGGTCTTGTGTGCACTTGTGTGCAAATGCTGGCAACATTATATTGATGGTCAAAATGCAGTTTGAGTGATACTCAATTTAGCCATGTGATCGCCAGTAAATAAATGATCACTGAGGTTAGTCAAATAAGCTTATTATATTATGGTGGGGATTTTCATCTTTTTATGTTCTTAGCATTTTGGCTTCTGAATTTTGCTTTATGTTCTTAGCATTTTGCATAGTTCCCTGTCTCAGCTGAGCATTCAAGTATCATCTAGAGATATGATTCTATAGCAATAGTAACCATTGATTGTCTAGGATTCCTGTAGTTGCTCATAACATATACCCCAAGTCAGATGGACTTGTATTCCACCATTCATGATAATGCTACTTGATGTGTGTGAAATTTATGGAGCCTTGTTCTAGTTGTATTTCAATGATTTCTAGTGAATGCACTGTGCAACTGCATAGTTGAAGAGAATTTGATGTTATTCATCATTGGAGGAGCTAGAAGGGAAAGCAAGGCATGTTGATTAATGTTTCATCAATGTGTTACTATAATTAAAAATTCAAGAATGGCAATTATGTTTCTATTAGCGAGAGAGCGATGCCTTATTGTCCATACTTATCAACATTTCAATGTTTTCCAAATTTGGGAATCCAACTTTTGAATTGTTCTTTATTCTATTTGGCACTTGATAGTAGTCTATTTGGTACGCAAAACTTGATAGGTTTTCTGGTTGTGGTAATTGCAGTGAGTTCACTTCACTCTCTATCAAGGAAAAGTTGAAATGCAACACCTCTTGGAATCTCACAAAAACAACAAAACATGAAACAATATTAAGAGAAATATAAGTATTGTAAAGCAAATACAAGAGACAATGAGATTACACCTATAGAATATAGCTACTGCACCCCACAATCATCCTTTGGATTGACAAAGCTTTGATTATGTTTTGAGAACATGTTCGGATAGGATAATCAAGAATTGGGGAAAAGAATTGACATAATTGAGATCAAACATGATAGTATGGGCTCCTGAGGTGGTTGGAGTAGTGCATATTGTTATATCTTAGACATATGACTGCATATTGGTCTTGTGTGCACTTGTGTGTAAATGCTGCCAACACTATATTGATGGTCAAAATGCAGTTTGAGTGATACTCAATATAGCCATGTGATCACTAGTAGATAAATGTTCACTGAGGTTAGTAAAATAAGCTTATTATATTATGATGGGGATTTTCAGCTTTTCTTGTTCTTAGCATTTTGGCTTCTCAATTGTGCTTTATGTTCTTAGCATTTTGCATAGTTCCATGTCTCAGCTGAGCATTCGAGTATCATCTAGATATATGATTCTATAGCAATAGTAACTATTGATTGTCTAGGATTCATGTAGTTTCTCATAACATATACCCCAAGTTAGATGGACTTGTATTCCACCATTCATGATAATGCTACTTGATGCTTGTGATATTTATGGAGCCTTGTGCTAGTTGTATTTCAATGATTTCTAGTGAATGCACTGTGCCACTGCATAGTTGAAGAGAATTGGATGTTATTCATCATTGGAGGAGCTAGAAGGGAAAGCGAGGCATGTCGATTAATGTTTCATCAATGTGTTACTATAATAAAAATTTCAAGAATGGAAGTTATGTTTCTATCAGTGAGAGAGAGATGCATTATTGTTCATACTTATTCTATTTTGTACACCATTTCAATGTTTCCCAAATTGTGGAATCCAACTTTTGAATTGTGCTTTATTCTATTTGGCACTTGATAGTAGTCTATTTGGTACTCAGAATTTGATAGGTTTTCTGGTGGTGGCTGTAATTGCAGTGAGTTCACTTTACTCTCTATCAAGGAAAAGTTGAAATGCAACACCTCTTGGAATCTCACAGAAACAACAAAACATGAAACAATAATAAGAGAAATATAAGTATGGTAAAACAAATACAAGAGACAATGAGATTAAACCTATAGAATATAGCCACTGCACCCCACAGTCATCCTTTGGATTGACAAAGCTTTGATTATGTTTTTAGAACATGTTTGGATAGGATAATTGAGAATTGGGAAAACGAATTGACATAATTGAGATCGAACATGATAGTATGAGCTCCTTGGGTGGTTGGAGTAGTGCATATTGTTGTATCTTAGTGAGATGACTCCATATTGGTCTTGTGTGCAAATGTTTCCAACATTATATTGATGGTCAAAATGCAGTTTGATTGATACTCAATTTATCCATGTGAACGCCAGTAGATAAATGTTCACTGAGGTTAGTCAAATAAGCTTATTATATTATAATGGGGATTTTCAGCTTTTTATGTTCTTAGCATTTTATCTTATGTTACAAGTATGATGCTGCAAAAGAAGTAAAATTCAGAACTATGTCAAATGATTCTGACATTGCTACCCCATCTACATCTATGAAGCATCTTATAGCAGTTGCACAAGCTAAGCGAGATCTAGCACGTTCTATAGCTCTGCCACATTTTGTTTCAATTGAAGAAACTGAGAATTCTATTTCATTTATTTCCAGTCCTTCACCAATCCGAGGGAGTAATTCAAATCACAGTTCACCACTCCAACTTCACTTATATGGTAAGGCAACTAAGGATACAAATGATTCCATTTCCCATACAAAATAAAGAAGTCCCAGAGTTAATGTGTAGCAGTGGGGTCTTCCAAATACGATGGATCTGGAATCAAGTGAAGAAGGTCAAAAATTGGTTGGAGAGACACTTAGTGGGGATACAAAAGCAACAATTTCCAGGGACACTTTTGAAGGAATGCTAGAGATGATGTCAAGGACAAAGGAAAGTATTGGCAGAGCATCACGTCATGCTATTGACTGTGCAAAATATAGCCTTGTTGGTGAGGTAAGCTTGATATCTGTTATTTTCCAGTATGGTAAACAAGCAGCTCATTTTATTTTGGCTTACTGTGGTGTTTTTACTTTTGGAAAATTAATGATGAAAACTGTCAAGGATTAGAGTGAAGAATGAATATCTTGCATGTGGATAATTTCTGCATTCATAGCGACTTATGAGAAATCCCATACATTGGGTTTCCCTGCATTAACTTATTTTTCAATGTCTTTTTAGTTAGAACTTGAAACCTCTTACATATGGATGTGGATACTATATCAAAAGACCAAACTGGTGTCTTCAGCAAGATGCACAATATCCCCTTCCATTCTCTACTACCCAATGGTCTCTTGTTGGCCATGGGATTTACGTATCCTCCCTGGAATTGATTGTCTTGAATTGACTAAGCACAACAAAATATAGAAAGGCTACAGGATTACACTCACATTCTAATATATATAATGTGTTTTTTCTGAACCACTCTACAATATTAGGCACTAGGTGGAACTCTGCCACCTCATTAGAGGAATTTTGGGGTCTAAAATGGGCCTCCTAAGGAAAATAATAAAATAATAGTTAAAATAATAAAATAATATTAATTAATTTTGGAGGAAGAAAGAAAAAAACTACCTTTTGTGTTCGTATTTTCGACATATCTCCCTGTGTTTTTACTTAAATTTCGATTGGGAGAGCTCTTTGGATGCGGAATTTGATTCCACATCCAACAAGTACCCACACTCCATACTTTTGATGGACCCTGCTACCCCAAAAACAAGAAATACCTGAAAAAATGTGATGATGACATCATCATCACGTTTTTTCAGGTATTTCTTGTTTTTGGGGTAGCGGGGTCCGTCAAAAGTATGCAGTGTGGGTATTCGTTGGATGTGGAATCAAATTCCGCATCCAACGATCTCTCCCAATCGAAATTTGAGTAAAAACACAATGAGATATGTCGAAAATACGAACAAAAAGAGTAGTTTTTTTTAATGACAAATATGCCAATTCAACCATTATGGTTGACTTATTTTATTGAAATTCTATTGGTTCTTGAATTCCAACTCACAAAAACTTATTTTGGCACGTTTTCTTATAAGGCCCATTTTAGACCCCAAATTTCCTCTAATGATTCTGCATGATGACTTACATTGATTTAGAGGTCAAAGCAAGATCCCTCTAGATGATAGATCTCATTTGTAACAAAGGTGAAATTTGATGACCATGCATGAAGAAATTAACAAAAACAAGAAACCTCTTAATTACCTATCTTCCTATTGCATTGGCAAGGCCTAATATTTTATTTCCTACTTGAATTTACCCAAATAATGTATCCATATGTACCATGCCGTAATTGCATTACAATTGGTTTCTATAGATCTTCATGGATTGATTAGCATAGATAATGTTATTGTATCCAGACTTTGATTTGGTATTGAATTTTATGGCATTCTATACCTACAAATCTAGATTATGAAGCTTATTAAGAAATGGCTCACTATAATCTCCTATCACACTAAAGGCACATGCTTTGGATTAAAAAAAATGTATGTGCCCATCTATAATAATTCAACTTTGCTACAACCAATGTTAAGAGGTTCTTGTATTATGGTGTGCAATGTGGCTAAGAATGTGGACTTAAGCACCTTGTTTTGAGCAATCAAGCCTGGGCCCTGTAGTGACATATTGGTTAGTGATGAAGGTTCCTTCAATGTAACAACACTGCATCAATTTATGTCTCAATTTGGTAGTGAATTCAATTTGTTTGCAATATGAACTTGTTGGAGTGTGTACTAAGATAATGGAAATGGGCCATACATCAAATATAGACATCCTTGATGTCAGCATGAGGGCCCTTGTATCAATAGCATTTTATAGATTAGATATATATCCAAAATAATTTGTTTCAAGCTCAGAGTTGAGGTGTTTAGGTATTTAGACAGAGAATAAGATCATGGAACCATGTACAAAGTTTCTAGGGATTTACCATGTAGTGATATTGGTTGTTTATGATGCCTCCTCTAATGTTATAGCACTGATTCAGTTGGATATCAGATCAGTTGTGAATTTAGAATTTTATTATTAAGAACTTGTTGTGGGTAGTAAGATGATCCATTGGTTGTTTATGATGCCTCCTCTAATGTTATAGCACTGATTCAGTTGGAGATCAGATTAGTTATGAATTTATAAGTTTATTTAAGAACTTGTTATGGGCAGTAAGGTGATCTATTATCATTTTCCGACCATTAGATACTCAAAGTTGTGTATTGATCATTTTTACAATTATAAAAGACTCTGTAAGTTAGGTTCCAAAATTCTTAAAGGGTGCTAGCTCAATGGAAGAGCACCTACCTTACAAGCATGAGGTTGGTGGTTCGATTCCTCCATGCCCTATTGATCTTATAATATCGGTTACAAACAACTAAATTAGTAAGCAAAAAATAAGAGATAAGTGACCAAACAATGGGAGATAAGTGACTAAACAAAATGACCAAAATTTGTATATAAAACTACTAAAAACGACTAAATTATTGACCAAAAAATGAGAGATGCGAAACTAGACATTAAAAATGATGCAACACGTGGCACTAATGATGAATCCAAACATGGCATTGACATGGTATAAAAATAAGACATGAAACTAGGCATTAAAAAGGATGCAACACGTGGCGCTAATAATGAAGCCAAACATGGTGTTGATATGGTAGAAAAATAAGACGTTAGTTTGGATGCAAAACATTGCGCTACATAGGAAGCAAAATATGGTGCAACAATAGAAGAAATATTTGGCGTCATTTTTGTAGCAAAAAACGATGCAAAAGAGGAAGCAAAAATTGGTGCAAATTTGGAAGTGAAAATTGGCACATATTTGGAAGTAAAACATGGTGCAAAATGGGATGCTAAAGTGGTAGCAAAAATGGATGCAATATTGGATGCTAATTTGGATGCTAACATGGTACTATTAAGGATGCAAATATGGCGCTAACGGGGATGTCATTTAAGAAGAAAAAGAGGACACTCGCTAGGAAGCAAAATATGACATTGTTTAGGAAGCAAACCTTGACGTTTTTTAGGAAGCAAAGTTGGACGCTATTCTGGAAGCAAAAAAATAGACGCTATTTTGGATGCCATAAAGGATGCTATCTAGGAAGCAAAAAAATACATTTTTTGAGATGCTTTAAGTTTTGTCCATGACGAGTCCCATTTAGCATCTAGTTTGACCACTCAATCTAAAAAAAAATTACACTAAAAAGGGACGCTAAATGGGATGCTAATTCCAGGATTTGTTTTAGTGCTTCCTGAAGTAATTAACACCAAAATAGACTTTATATTTGTAAACAGGCCTCGGCCTCTTTCTACATTTTGAAGCAGGTACCCTTTCTATATGCTCTTCATCCTTATTACCTTTTTATTCATGCTAGATTTTCTCCTTGACATTCGAGGAGAATGTACAACAACCATATACAAGAATTTTTCTGGGCTGAGGGTCAAATAGGAGGAACTAGGGCCTCCTTCATCGACTCTCTGAATAGATGGATTTTGATAGTGATGGAGAAAGTGTTGCATGGGGTCTTTTCAGTGAATTTAGTGATGATAAAATCAATGACATCCATAGGGTACAACTATGGAGTGTTTATTTGAGGATGGGCCAGTGTTTCAGGGGTTCATAATTAACACCAAAAACATAACTTTTAGCTTAGAGAGGTTTTTTACCACGTTTAGTATCCAGATATTTTGAACAGAAATAATTGATCCAGATATTGATTATTGCAGAGTTTTCCATGAAAATTAGCATCAGTAAAAAGAGTTTCTAATATTGAGGTATATTCAAATCAACACAGATTGCCCCTAACTCCCACATGTGTATTCTACAGGAAATTTTGAGTGATAATGTGAAATAGGGGATAGTTCCCTAAATCAGTGCCCCAAGCATTGATGATCTCAAAACAAACTCTATAGGCTCCTTAGGTAGATCAAATGCAGTGGATGTTGCATCTTCCATGCAGCATGTTTATGATAAGGAGTCTAATCTTCTAGGTTCAGAACATGCAAGTGAGGAAAAATTGCATTGTGAAGTTGGGATTCCTGTAGAAGTATTAGAATATTTTTCAAAAAAAAAGTCTTAATTATGCTAACTTACAGAACAACAAGTTATAGGTCAAATGAGGTGTAGGGTGTTCCTTAATAAGAATGACTTTTACTATCTTTAACACACCTTATCTTATTCTATTTTTTTCCTTAACCTTTCCCATGCATCTCATAACTTTGGAGGTTTATCTTATTAGAAACTTCATCCTATTTGTCAATCATGAATTGCCTGAGTGGCCATTAAGGAGAGTGAGGTTGGAAGTTACACTTTGCTCTTAATTTCCTTTTTAATAAAATTTCATGTGGCGTGCCTTTACTATTAGATCATATGCATGCAGGATGATAAATTCTCGGTGAAATTGATTTGGTTAATGAGTAGTTTGGGTGATAGCAGTGAGTAAAACAACAGATAAGGGAGAAATACAGTAATGTCAACACTGAGGTTAGTTATCTCTGATGGGTTCTACCATTGGAAAATTAGCATAACCAACAGTCTTACAGCATCTACATGTTTATCACAACAATCTAATATGGTATTAGCATTAAACAATTAGTTGTCGATGAAAACAAGGAGTTAGTGATATGGCTTATGACTGATTTTAAAGGGGATCATTGAGGCTTGGTATAATGTAAGACATGGGAAAATGACATTAGTGACATTGAAGGAGAGATGAGTTGGATAGCAAAGTGTCTAGTTATCTTTGTGCATATGTATATTATTTTATGTACTTTTATAACCTTATTGCCATGATGTGGTGAGGACTTTAAGAAGGCGAGGACATGCTTGGAAAAGAGAGGAGAATAGTTGATAGGATCTTGAAGCCCATCTAGTCCTCTTGTAAAGATTCAAGTGTTTCAGTTGTGTCTCATGGATGGATGGATTGTGCTTGTAGGTCGTCGTTGAATGTCACTTCTCCTTCACTAGTGGTTTCCATATTCATATCTGCTCAATAGAGCTCCTTCCAATACAACATAAGTTTCATTGACCAATTCTCTAGGATGCAATTGAGAACACTGGACCTTATATTTTAGTGCAAGTGATCAGAAATGATGCACCTATTTGTAGTGCTGTGAGATTGATGTTTGAAAGTAGGTACCTTACAACCTGCAACCAAGTGAGGTTGCAGAGAGAAAGAACCGCTCTATCCTTATGCACAGAGGCATGCAACATAACTATCTATATTTTGAATTTTGAACATATGTCCTCATAGGATTTTGAAGGACAAGGCACTAGAGGAATCCTTTACTGGTGAGAAACCTAAGGGATCACAATTTTGTATATTTGGTTGTGCTATTTATACTCATGTTCTTGAAAAAAAGAGGACTAAGTTTGAACCCTTTAGCATCAAGGGTATATTTATTGGTTACAGTGAGACCTCGAATGCTTACTGAATCTGTATTCCAGTAGGGTGGAAAACAGTAATAATTTGAGATGATAAATTTGATGAGGATGGATGGTCCTTGAAGTATTGACTCTCAATATCCTCAAGTAAATGTTAAGGAGGGATATAAGCATGCTTTCCCAATGGCTGGTCAAAAAGAAGAAACATCAGATTTAGGTCACATTGGTTCAATTGAAGGAATAGAGGCTAGAGGCTTCAGTACCATCTAGATCAATCAGGAAGCCAAGATGGCTTACTCAAACATTTTAAGAGGCACAAGAACAAGTAAGAGTACCTAAATATACATTTTGGGTGAGTAATCCTCCTAAGAAATTTCTGAGTGATGTTGCATCATTGTCTTCTATCACTTTATAGAGGTGATGGAGCAATTAAAGAGAAGGTGTGGCAAGATGCTATGATAGAGGAGTATGTTCCTCCATAAAATAATGCAGTATGAATACCCTAGTCGACCATAGAGCACTAGGGCTCTCTAAACCATTTTTAGATGCATTGTCTAGTATGTCTCTAAAGGCAGGTAGTATTCTGTGAGCTTCTTTACGCATACAATAAGAATTTTGATTCTCACATAAATCATAGCCATTGGTAATGAGAATTTAGAGGGTCCTATTTGGAAACATGCATAGTTTCTTCCTTTCAAAGGCTCACTCATGGAAGGAACAAGAATGTGGTCACTGGTCCTTGCAGATCTTCATCCATCATCATTATTATTTCTTTGTCGTCTTCGTTGTATCATAGTTATGGATAGTTTGGTAAATTATTTGATGATAATGCGAAGAGAGGACATTGGTAATGTCCCGGTAAAGGTTTCACATGGTAAGGAAAGCATTACTTAGCTTGTGGTGAGTTGGAAGTTGAATGTCGATACTATGCAGCATGGCATAGAAAGCACAAAAAATGATATGGCCTTCACATTATGTTAGGACTGTAGTGGAGAGTTTGTACCTTAAATTGAACAACCCCTATTTGCATTCCTTCCATTGCGAGCTTATGGTTTGAAATTTGTTTTTCAAGGGGATTTCACACTGCAATCATCCAGGGAGGAGGTTGATACTCGATGGTTATAGTGATAGTGCTTGGAACCAATAGTAACTTTCAGAATTTACAGAGTTTGTCAATGTTGTAGAGTCTTTTAGGTCTCTTCATTGCTATCAATTAAATCCTTGAAAAGTTCTTACTTTATATGAATTTTGTCCCATTGGTCGGAGAAAACTATTTCAGTTCCATGAAAGATAATTTTTGAGTTATACATTTTGCCCTGCTCCCTTTAAAGATATCCACATAGAATGGAATTTTACCCTAAAGAAAATGAAAATGATATGGATGTTCAAAATGATCTACACTCCACAGATTTCTTTGATCCAAAAGTCAGCAATTCTTATTTGAATGCATAGCCAGAAAGCATACCTAGCCTTTGCATTATTTCTGACCAACCTTCAAAAATAACATCGCCTATTAGTTCAGACAGATCTGAAGAGTGTTCTTTCCTAGGTTTCAGTCTTATGCATTTGATAGGAACATGTGATCTTCTATCACAACAATATCAAGCTTCAAGGAATCTTACTATGAATAGATCAAAGAGAAAAGTTTCTTCTGGGTTTATTACTAACTTTACAATACCATCTCACTTTTCAAATGGTAAGAACCTTGGCTCAATAGCAGTTCATTACGTTCAATTTTTGTCATGATAAATAATGTTGTTTTAACTATCACATTGTCCACTAATGAATGCAATGTCTCATTATTGTTTGCAGTGGATTATCCAGAAAGTGTTGCTGAACATATTTACAGAATATTTGTGTATTTTGTGCATTGTATCATTTTCATATGGATGTTCATTTTTCTCAAGAATTAATGTTTCATTCATTACATTTTAGTGGCACTGAATGGAATATTCTTTGATTTCTTAGCCAAGATCGATTCATATATTTGTTGTTTAACGAATTTCTAAGATTTAAAAAGTGGCTCCACCCTAGAGGATGGAATATGGTCATGTTCTGCAGCTTGCCTTAAGCGCAAGACAAATGAAAGGGATTTATTTAAGTCCTCTGGTAACAAAAATCACTGATGTAGGCTACAACTTATATTTTTTTTGTTAACAACACTAGAAATCTTATGCCATTATTTTATAAGTTCAATTCAATAGGTGCGTGTTAGCCTTCAAATTGACAATGCAGCTTAGGTGTTTCCATTCGGATGAATTCACTGGTGAACTTAAGGAGGCCCATAGTGTTAATATGCTTGGTTCTCTTCCTCCATTAAATGACATCCTCCATCACATTACAGTTCCTTGTAGCATGTATCCTTTCTGATTTTCCATAGTAGAATCTTTATTTATTTATTTGACAGTTACGTGTGTTTTGCAACAGTATTTTTACATTATCATTATAGTTTTCTACTCTCCTGTAAGAATCTATGCAGTTCACTAAGAATATGTGTAGTTCATTATCTTGTAGAAATTATTTCATATAATTGCATTCTTATTTACTTTTTGTAATCATTCACTAAATTGAGCACATAGGCATCAATGTCAGCCTTGTATAAAAGGGTATAATGCATGAAACCTACTCTCAAATACAATATGACTTATGCCTCCATAATTTGGAAAATCTTTCATCTCATCTTCTTGTACTAAATGTGTGAAGCTGATACCACAACTCCTCTTCTGCTTCCAAACATGTACACATCATAACAGATAAACAAAAAAGATAACTTTTGCAATCAGCCTAAACTTTCTTATTGCACTTGTTGCTGGTAGCATGTCAATAAAAAACAATGGTCTGATAGTGGAGATAAACAAATACCATCAACTTGAACTTTCTAAGTCCGCTTCTTGTTGGTACCATGTCACTCAAAAACAATGTTCAAGATAGTGCTACATTTGCAATTGATAATCCTTTAACTTTGTGTTTGGTTTACATCATGTAGTTAATGGCCATGAGGTAGAAGCATTTGTGTGACAAGGGAAATGCTTTAGGAGTAAGATAGCGTCATCTCATGCTAGATGGGATTAAATTTGACATCAGTTTCATTTTTTAGTTTCCAATTTGCATACTATTTTTCTAAGTTTATTCTTCCCACTTTCAATAGTTTATCTTGTGTATGGTATAATTAAGACGTTATTGGTATTCTGGTGTCAACCTTTACATGTCAAGATATGAAATTTCATGCCAAATATTGTGGATGAGCTTTCCTATGGACCTTTTGGATTTTCCATGTTGCAACATATTCAAAGATTTGTTCATGAAAAGAGAACCCCCGTACAGAGTTTCTTCAGATTTTTCCTACTGATTATGTACGGATGCCACTTTTTCATTTTAAGAACTTATAAATTAAAAGAGAGCATCATTTTTCTGAACAAAATGATGCCTAGATTTTATAGGGTCCTATTCTTCCTCTTCCCTTATTACTTGCTCTGTAGCAGAAGGAAATGCATTTAGGGTCTATTGGTGAGTCTCCAACATCGTAGTGTGAAAAAATAATGGATCAATGTCGATTCATGTTGAATACACTTGAGAATCTTAAGAAAGTTGATTTGATTCCTCAAGTTGATTGCCCTACCATTATCTCTCTTGCCAATGACAGAGATATCTGGTCTTGCAAGCAAGATTTGAAGGAAGACAAGTATTTGCTTCTCCACGAGGTTGGGTGGAAAATGATTGTTAATAGATTTATTAATGATGAAGAGGTTGGGTACAAAATGATTGTTGATAGAAAAATGCATGAAAAGTTTGTTGGAAGTGCATGATGCAATTTCCCATCTGAAAATGAAGTAACAAGGCCAGTGATGTCTAATTTAGATCATAGCATCTGTTGCACAGATCTGGGAGCACACCTCCTTTAAAATCCCATCATAATGACTGTAACATTGCTTCCTTACAGACTGAGAAACACACCCCTTTTTGATATCTACTATTTGTGAACCTCCTTAGTAATGACTGTGTGTGTGAAAATATGGTTTGTAGTATGGTACTCCAAGTAGAAATTTGCATGTCCTTTGGCCCTTAGTCACCTCCTTTCAAGTTTGTTTGAAAGCAATAAATGAAGAACTGTAGTGCAGATCTTGGAGAATGTGTGCCCTTATGATGGTTTTGTAATTATTCAAATTTGAGTGACCAAGCTTGGGTAAATTAGAGCAAACAACATTATTAAAGAAATCAACATTGTGAGAGTTGAGGGAGTGAATACCATGTTTGAGGAACTTGGCTTGGAATTCTTCCTCATCAATTGCCGTGTGAGTGCTTATGACCCTGACTGCTTGCTTGATGTCATTGGATGAGAAAAGATGGGAAGAGATGAGTGGAGGTGATACAGATAGGGGCATATGTAGGGAAATCATAAAGGAAGATCATATAAGAGAACATGCATTGCAGGTCTAATTTTGGGTGGAGAGCAGTATCCCTAGAGAAAGGGTGCACCAATAGGTTTTGGGTGTAGCTAGGGTTTTACACATAGCTTGTGCGAACAAGAACCTACTAAGGACAATGGATTCCTTAGTAGCAGTTCAATGAATGTAAAGTAAAAAATGCTAAACAGAAATAAAAACTAATCTAAACATGTTCATGAAGCAAAACAGTAAAAAGTAAATAATGATTCTTTATTGATCTGACCTCCAATGTGAAGGTTGGTGAAGCCCTTTGCGCTGGTCCGAGTCAGTGGCTCCGAGCTTCAAGCTGCTTCTTCTCTTTCTCCAATGGTGGAAATGGGCCAAAAGGGGCTCTCAACGGTGAAAGTAGCTCGATGGTGAGCTAGGGTTTCAAGAGCAATTTTGGCAGAGGCTGTAGCTAGGGTTTTCACCCTAGCTTGTGCGAATGAGCACCTACTAAGGAATCTAGAATCCTTAGTAGCAGTTCAATGATGTGTATGAAAATAAAGATAAACTGAAACAAAAGATTAATCTAAATATGTTCTTGAAGCTAAAGCAGTTAAAAGTAAATAATATGAACCAAAAACAGTAAAGAAATGAATAATGGTTTTTATTGATGTTACCTCCAATGAGGAGGTTGATGGAGTCCGTTGCGCTGGTCCGATGTCGGTGGCTTCGAG
>LPNX010337890.1:116134-132466 GCA_001517045.1 Pseudotsuga menziesii | reverse complement strand
TATATATAAAGAGTAAGCATAGTGATAATACTAATAGCTATAAGTAATAAAGAAAAGATCCATATGTTATTATTATTACTAATGATAATTAAATATTAAAATTACCTAAATTTAATAAAAAGGGTTATTTCAAGAAATCAAATGATTTTTTATTTAACTGCCCCTTTGACTGAAAAGTATGCCTATAAAAACCCAAGCCAAAGAGAGGATTGGGGATCTTTGGATTAATCTGTAATTCTACCTGATTATTCTCAAGAGAGTTCTTGGAGAACATTTTTCCTAAGAGGAAAATTGAGAACTGATACAGAACCTGATATCCCAGATAGGGAAGCCTTACCTTAGGAGCTCTAAGCTACTTGCATGTTAAAACCAATTCGAGGGGATCCGTATTGAAACCAGGAATGGTTTTGGGTCATGCTTGGGAGGAACGTGGAAGTTTCCAACTTATTCAGTTATCTGAATAGAGGTCAGATCTGTCTATGAATTTGTTAATGCTGGGTATTTGAACGGTGTAGGATTTTCAGCCATTGAAACAACTTCATCTTGCCAAGGTATGAGGTGTAACACCCCGGTTTTGACCCCATTGCATTAGATGTATATGATGTATATATTGTAAATAATCATGGTGCGGAGCTAAAGGCCAAGGCCCCACCATTGATTGGTTATGCTATGTTTCAGGTTGAAATGGTCACCGATGGTATATCGGGGCATGCGGCATATATTAAGTTTTGTCATCATGTAAATATGCATCTTTAATTAAAATGAACCCCAACCAGCTACATTCGTGGCAACTAAATTGAGAAGGGGCATGATTTTCACAAGGATAAGGGTGGGGGATGTCAAACCTTGGGCAATGGGGGGAAAATCCACGTGTCACCACCTTTTCTTATCCAACCACCACCATTAAGAACTGCTGCTGTTAGCTGGGGCAGTTATGGCTGGGAGAGGAGTGTGGTAGGACTATCAGTCCTTACCCACACGCACACTCCACCAGCGTGGTTGACCTCACGATGGCAAGCAAACCACCGCCATCACTCCAATGAACACTCCATTCTCTCCCGGACGGTGTTGAAACACTCACACACTTTCGACTACGCATTCTCTCCATAGTCTAATCATTCTCACGCAGGGACGGTAGCATGTTCATTATTCTCACGCACAGGATTTCCCTGGTTTTGACGCACGCAGCAAGCTGGGAGCCGTGCTCTTTCATCCACAATTTTCCTGTGAAGGGCCATTCACATTTTTGGCTGTATGATCTCCTTACAGACTGGTATGGCCTTGTAATTTTCCCGTCATTTCAGTGTTGAGATTGGGATCGTGTTCTTCCCGTGAGTTATGGTTGCCGCCGTTCTCCTCAATATTCGTTGTGTTGCTGTGGTCTCCCTTACGTTGTGTTTGTTGTGGTCTTCTCTACACTAGCGGAAGTAACATACATTCATACAAGCATTCATTTAGCATGTTCATCAAAATCATTAACAGTAAATAGGATTGCAGAAGTAAAATAGACAATGTTACTTATCTTATAAGAGCTCGTTCCGCAACCAGCTACGTCGCTACAACGTTCCATCCAACCATAGGCCAGCGTGCTCCTTAATCTCTCAGCAACACTGCCACCCTTGAGCTGGGCATGATTCTCCAAGGAATAAGGGAACAAGCAGGCTTACACATAGCCAAGGATACACAAAACACAGCCAAGCCAACACAGTTGGTTTTATCAGGTCATCAACAAGACAACCAAGCCAACATGGTCAGGTTTATCAAGCCATCAAGGAGCTGGGAAAGGATAAATGCTAAGCTGGTGAGCTCATTACAGAGCTAGGAACACCTACACTAGAACTAGCCTGACTTCTAAGACACCCACACACACCCAACACAAGGAATCAGTCCCTTCTCTGCTACACAGTCCCTCAAGCCCTGCATTCCCTTCCAGTGGCTGTGTATGATAAATAGTTGCATCTGCGTACGTTCTACTTCAATGAATTTCGTTTCAACATTTTTATGAATTCACATGTTCGTGGGGCTGGTAACCCGGATGGTTAATGCCATGGTAGCATCCTCTTCGCCGGTCGTAGGGTCGGGGACGCTACATGAGGTTCTTGATTTTTCCGTTGTAAAGTACACATGTTTCCTTATTAAAAGAGGAGATTGAATGTTGAATGGATATTTAGGATTTGTTTGCTTTAAGCTAGGTTATATTTTCTGCATTACTTATTTCTTCACTTACAGATTAAACTCATCATTTATTAGCAGATGTATTTCTTTTATCAAATGTTAGGTTTTATTTTTCTATTCAACCAAGCCATTCTAATATATTTTATTCATCATGGATTAAGCACCTTTACTGTTATCTATAGGAGGGTTTGGTTTCTGTTCATTTCTGCAATTTATTTCCTGTTCATTATTTTCAGGTTCCAAACATAGGAATAATATATCAGAGATTGTGTATCTACATCCTTTAAACCCTAACTGAAGACACTGTATCAACCTAGAACTTTCTAGAAATGAAACCTATATCTTATCTCTGCTGGCAGGTTTCACTTTTCCAGCAGGCCTGTATTATCTATAATAAACAAAACTATTATCTATAGCCTTAGCCTACAATATGTGCATAAAATTATAACTTAATTATAATTGTTGAAACTTAGAATGATATATATACATATAAACAAAAAATAAAACATAGTCAACCTATTTATAAAACCTAGAAAACAAACTACAAACCAATCATTTCCATTTTATAAAAAACAACATCGAATCTCAAGATAACAAGACCTCTAAGGTATGTAGGCACGATTGGAGCACAAATTATAAACCATATCATAGACTATTAACATAAGGAATCAAGCATAAAATTACACGAGCAAATGCATTAACACATATCATATCCATTAAGAGGTTAGAGGATCAAATCTTGTCGCCATTCATGCCAAAAAAAACCTCCATACACACATCACTTAAAATCCACGCAACACAGGATCGAGTCTTGTGGGCTCAGGACTTACAAACCAAGGCTACATCAACAGCACGATGGGCATCGAATCCTGTAGGTTTCATTTGCATCGTTTATTCAACACTGAAATAGATTACAAACGTTCCACATAAATCTATGCTAAACAACATTAAAATGCAAGGTTTAACCATAAGTCGAAATTGTTGCTTTGTCAACATTTCCACACAATAATACAAACAAATATATACAATGTAATCATATTCGAGGCTCATGAATGAGAGGAAAAGAAATAATCCATTAACTTCATACATGTAAAAATAACCACTGTCTACGCTATCACAGCCACGACATCCATTCGCATTGTTAAACATAAAGCTCATGCCCATCCCCAATGTAATTCACAAACAAGTAAACAACACCATAAATCACATTAAACAACATTTCACCTTTATTTTACACAGTCGTGAATTGGCAAGAGTGCCATTTCCAGCAATGGTACGGATGTAAGCTAAACCCAATATATTAAATACCAAAACAAGAATGTAAGTACAGATAGTGAAATACACCGAGTCATAGCTTTTCCAAGATAGAGACAATACCCACGACAAAACCCCAGCTGTGGATGCCCACCTTCATACCTTCTATTAATTACATATAAAACCTACACAGTCACGATTTCAAACAGAGGCACTATTGCAAGCAATGGTACATGCACCATAAACGCAGAGTCTTCATTAACCAACAAAATCATACGCTTAAGCTACCAACCCAATATCATATTACAGAGAAAATTCGTGACAGTTATGGCCCAAAGGTACCAAACTTAAACACCATAAAACCCCAACACTTCATACGCATCTATGGATGCCTTTAAATACAAACATACCTGTACACAGTTGAAACCCTTAAAACATTCATTCATTCCTCATTACAAATGCCGAGCTCAAAGCTCTGTCAAAACATCCATACACAGAGGTAACAAGTTTAGGCTTGTTTATACAGGGCTTACCCATGAAGGGTATGCATTGGCAACCTGAGAGACACACGACCCATGCAATGGAATCCCTGCCACCTGCAAATAAGGGGCATAGAAATGTTAGAAGTATACCATCCCTCCAACTGAAATAACAAGTAAATAATGTTGCAAAACCAGGTGAAGAGTATACCTTCCCAGGGCGTAGTTGCGAGCCAGACCTCACATAGAGACAACAACTAGAGAGACGAACCAAGCATAACTACCACAGTGCAAAATGAATTGTTCACCCATGACAGACCAAGCTTAGGGCTTAATCTCACCACATCCCAAGGAGCATTTACTCCACCACCTTATCCACCACCAACGTCGAAATTTATCCCCATGCATATAGTTTCATAACTCCAAACACGATTTGGTAATTGAAGTACCCTGTGCATTATAACCCCCATCATTGACATCGTTGATTTAGGATAAGCCAATATTCATGGCATATCCAATATTCCATGAATGGCCCATTATACATATAACATATGATATATAAACTTTAATATATCATGGCTAAGTCTTATGACTTAAGCCTTCCACATACAGACATGAAAATATTCAGAATATGTGTAATAAAAACTAAGTATAGAAACACAGTTCATAAGGTTTTAGAACCATAATAATAATGTTAACTAGTTAGACGTAGGTCTAAATAAACCCATCCATGTGTAAACGATACTGCCAATAGTAGCAGTAATAAATGCTAGGATAGTGACTTTGGTCCTTTTGTCTTCAAAGGAAATGAAGTAGTCTAACATAGGTAACATGTCAATGTTTAGCTGTCGTATCAAGTTTGTCATCACCTAACGAACTTGCACAAAATGAAGAAGAGTTGCATTAGTTCAACATGAACTAAGTAAACCCTGTAACATCAAGTAAAAACTAGTTACCTCTCCAAGTGACCCTATAAAGGATACAAGTCCCGCCACTCTACCCCTTGACAATTACAAGTTGAGTCAGGACTTTTCATAAACAAGTAAACAAAATTATAACCAGTAAGTAAGCCTTAAACTGAACACACATACATGCACATGCATGATAAGAAGTAACCCATAAACAGTATAGTCATCTAAATCAGACCAAGTAACATAAACACATTAACAACCACATCGAGAAAACTGTTATAAAGGGTAAGAGCAGCTTATGACATTTCAGTTTTGCAAACAAGGTTCAACACATTATGCAGAAGTTAAGTTAATGCACAGTTAATGTCTAGTTCAGGTAGTAACTAACTAGCCTAATATTTTTTTTTTCAAATTTTGGGGACATTACATTAACATCACGATGACGCAAAATAAATGGACTTGTCGTAGCTTTAACAAATTGTCAAGAGGGTCAAACAACAATGGTTTTGTTCAATCAAATATGAATGTGATCAGTATGATGAGCAAAACATAATGACATCAACTTCACAACATGACAATTCTGAGAGGGAAATACAACAAATATCCAGGACTCGACTCAAACACACTATGATGATGCATATGAAGGAACTTGGTGGATCCGTCGAAGGGATAATACGAAAGCAAAAATGGTGAAATAAGATATGGACATGATAAACACATCAAACTAGATGTGACAGTATAGATGAAATGATCTTGCAAAAAATTCAGTAGGTTCGCCTATGGAGTCATGTTTCGACACTAGCTCATGTTTCTGAATCCATCTAGTACAATGTTACAATTTACTAAATTTTAACACTGCAGATGGATTCAGATACCTATAGGAGGTCTTCGAATGCATCTGCAGTGTTGAAATTTAGTAAATTATACAAATTTATTGTCAAAATTGTAATTTTCCATTGTCGGAGTGACAACTAAAAATGACCAATTAAAAGACCAATTCTTATGTAGACATTTTTAGTTTAGGTTTATGGTACTTGCAATATCTAAGCTTGGGATGGTTTTCATTAATGTGTGTACCACATATGTATTAAAAATTAATTATGATACCTTGGGAAGGATGTAAAGCGTATAGGAAAATTGCTTATGCTCCAAGAACAAAAGACTATATATAAGGTTGTTAATGTAAGTGGTGCAAATATGCTTCATGCATTAATGCTGAGTCGTGACACATGAGGGGATCAACAATTTACTAAATTCTAACACTACGTATAGGAAAATTGCTTATGCTCCAAGAACGAAAGACTACATATAAGGTCGTTAATGTAAGTGGTGCAAATATGCTTTATGCATTAATGCTTATTCGTGACACATGAGGGGATTAACTGCAGATGGATTCATAGAATTTAGTAAATTGTACAAATTAATTGTCAGAATTGCAATTTTCCATTTTTGGAGTGGCAGAACTAACAATGACCAGATAAATGACCAATTCATATTCTTAATGTTATTGTTATGTGGACATTTTTATTTTAGTTACTTGTTATCGGGTCATATAGTTTATCCTGTGACCCTGTAACGGGGTTTTCATCCCTATCACGTGCAAATGCACTAGCCTTATGTCAATGGGACAGTAAGGTAGAGTTCATGGAAAAAAGATACAACAATAAACAATATCCGTACTATAAAGCAAATAAACATATACAACTAAAGTAAATAAAAAACAAATACATGAAAGGTATACCTTCTTTCTTAATTATAAAAATGGGCCACCGTGGCCGTCTTAGAAATGGTCTACCTCTCCACAGGCTAGTTCTCTAGGTGGGTATAGAGAATATATCGACGTACTAAGTGGGAATGGTAGGGCAACGGGATGATGACAAAATGGGGTGTGAATACTTGAGAGCAAAAGGTGTCTCACCGTACGTACAGAATAAAATAATGGGAAAAGGTGTAATAATCTTTTGGGAGAGACCTTCACACTGTTTTTATAATATGTTTCTAGGGTTTTTTACCTATTTAGTGTTTTTGCACTTTTTAGGGGTTTTAGGCCCTTTTTAGGGGTTTTTGGCCCTTTTTGAGAGAGAATGAGGGTAAACCATAGGAAATAATATTTTTTTGGACTGGAAATACCATTGTGAAGGTCAAAAGTAAGGGAAATATGGTAGGAATATGATGTATGTATATGGTTTAGACCATGCAGAGCTAGGTGAGCAATTTTTTCTGTTAACAGATCAAATTGGTCATTCCTCTAGTCATGTTTACTGGGATCACTCAAGTTTGGTCATTTGTACCTTGAAAAAATTGTGGTGACCAATTTTTTTTGTCCCCTGGTCATTTATCTCTCATTTTCTACTAGTGTGTTGATTTCCTGGGTTGTTCTATTCACGTAAGTGAACATGAGCTTGATCCTACTAGGCTTCAATTATCTAGAACAAAAATATGTTCCCTATCATCATCCTTTCCATAAAATTCAAAGGAATGGAAATCATGCTTTCAAATATTTATATAAGAGACATGAAAGGAAAATTTGTTGACCAGTGCTTACTACCGGGATAGATTGTAGTTGGATTGATGGATAATTGTGCAATCATTTGAACATATGTTTGAGGAATTCATATCATTGTGTATCATTGATTGTATAATAATGCAATTTTTTTCTTACATATTGACGATTTCCTTGAAAGTAGTCGACCGAGGATCGATTTGACATGAAAGTTGGTTGGAGTTTGAAATGAGTATCTGTCAATGATAATTTTCATGAGAACTATTGTAGATAATTATTAATCCCTTAGGGGGGAATACTTGAAGTTGTTGATATGCGATCCCAAATGATTTTTTCATGTTAATTCAATTTTTTCTTGTTGAATTGACTTGGATTTGCTAGATATGCACTATTGCTTATGTTGGCTACAAAGAATGTTTGGATTGATAGAGATTGCTTACCTTGGGTTGTTGGTGACATTGCTCTCTACATCAAGACAGTAAGAGAAAATCAATTGATTGTTGTGATTTATGTAGATGACATTATTTTTGGAGGAATCATCGACAAAATATGCCAAGATTTTGCAGTAGAAATGAAAAAGGAATTTGAGATGTCTATTCTTGGTGAATTGTCATTCCCTATTGGTTTACAAATTTCTCAATTCAATAAAGGCATATTCATTTCACAAACCAACTATATGAATAAAATGTTGAAGAAGTTCACGATGGAACTTGGAAGATTGTGCACAAGTCAACACACCCATGATCACAAGTTGTAAATTGAACAAAGATGATGAATCTCCATAAGCAAATTAAACATTGTACATGTCAATGATTAGCAACCTACTATATGTGACAACATCAAGGATGGGAATTATGCAAATAGTGGGATTGGTTGCATGGTTTCAAGCTACACCAAAAGAAACTCATGTGCAAGGATTGAAAATAATATTCAAATATCTAAAGGGCATCTTTCACTTCATCTTGTGGTACTTAAGAGGTGAAGGTTATACTCTAACAACATATACGAATGTGGATTGGGCAGGAAACATTGATGATAGTATAATCACAAGATGAGGGGGAGAATCCCTTTGCCGTTGATGTCAAAGGGGGGAAGTGACAAACATGAGGAGAGTTTTATATGGGGAAAACTCTTTTGATACCTAGTGTACTATGTGTTTCATTATAGGATTTTCATTAATGATAAAGGGGGAGATTGCTGGAATTATTGTCATTGATGTAAAAGGATTAATGTTTTCATTGGTGTCATACAAGCATAGATCCATCTTAAACCAAGATTTATCAAACACAGAGAGCGATCCAATTTCTTAAGGTGTATTTTTTTTAATTTTAAAATTAAAAAAAAGGCGGTTCTTCTCTTGCTTGATAGATTTTGGTTTATGTTTTCTTTTTTTATGTTACAAGACGAAAAGGATTTTTTAAATTACTTTTCATACTTTTTTATTTTATTTTATGAGAAGACATGTATTTTTTTAATTATTTTTTATTTTTGGTACTGTAACGTCACATTACGTTACCTTGTGTGACAACATCCCCCCCATATTGGGAGCCCAAGCATCTCTCTCCTTTTAGTGCAATTAAGGCATTGCATTGAACATGTTTCTATTAATGGTATTGTAAGGCATTTGAAAACAAGGTGGAGCATTTCTCTCTCTCTCTCTCTCTGTCTCTCTAAAAATGGGTGCACATGAAAAAGTAAAATGTGAAATGGTGGTTTCAACCGCAAGCATTTGTAAGCCCATGGTGTTTGGAAAAGTGAAATAAAAAAGGGAATTAATTATTTAATTAATGGGTGTTGTGTATTTTTAAATAAACATGTCCCTTCATGAAGGGTTATGATAAAGTATAAAAATAGAAAGTGTGTGCGTGTGTGAAAAATGTAGTAGTATTTGAAGAAGTGGATGAGCAAAGATTGAATATCATTATGAAAGGGGAGAGTTGCAAAATCAACTTCAGGTCAATTTGTTATTTTTCGTTATAACTTATTTTCTAGGATGTTTTAGAACATAAAATATTGAAGTGATGGAAGTAATATCTCTTATCACATTTAGTGAAAATTTCAAACATTGGTTCACCATACTTTCTGTGATATGCCCTATGGAATTTAGGGTTTCTGTATGGTCCTAAAATTAGTTTCAAATAGGTTAGTTTTCCATTTTCTCTATAAATGATTTTTTAGGACTTTTGATACTATGGAATTTTAAGGGATATGAGCAGACATATAGAAGTACTCTAGGTAAAAATTCATATTTTTCTTTGCTATACTTTTAGAGATATACCCTATGGAATTTAGGGTTTTGAATAGTCCTGAAATTAATTTCAAACAAGTTAGCTTAGCATCTTCTTTATAAATTGTTTTATGAGACTTTTCAGACTATGAAATTTTCAGGGATCTAAGGAGACATACTAAAGCACCTAAGGTAAAAATTTCAACAAAATTAGATACATGACATATTGTACACGTTTTTTCTTGGAAAGTGGCAAAAACAAACAAAAAACAAGAAGTTTTGGGAAAGAAACCACAAACATCATTTAGAAATTTAAATTTTGGTCAGATGTGTTGAAGGAAAAAGTAACAAGAAAACTCAATAAAGGTAATGTGATTTTTATAATATTTTGAAGTCATATGTACTAAATAATAAATTGTAACTTGAATGTTACTACCACTCAAACAAAGAGATTGGTGTCTCTTGCTAAGTTGGCGCTTAGTGTTGAGGATGAGTGTCTCTACTATATTGGTGTCTATGAATATTTGTAAGAGTAGGTTGATTCCTATCATTATTTGTACTAGTGGGGATTGGTGTTTCCATTTAGTTGGTGCCTACAAATATTTGTAACAATAGGTTAGTTCCTACAAATAATTATAAGGAGACGTTTTCTGGTTTTCTCCTAAAAGGGTTTCGACGCAAATGTTGTTTTTCATGCTTTGCATATGTGATTGTTTTCTTATGATTGATGAATGTTTGAAAAAGTAAACAATTTGTCTTATACTGATTCACCTCCCCTCTCAATATAAGTGTGTGTTTAACATGGTGGATTGGACGTTTCCGAATTCTATACATCATAGAGGTTGGAGATACAAAATTGATGACATTAGGTGGAAATTGTTAAAGGGCCTTATTAATGGATTTCGGTTGAAAGTGTATTACAACCGTGACATGGGTTAGAGTGATCATGAGGAACAAGGTTATGAAAGTGTTCCATAGTAGGATGGTAGTAATTATTAATATGAGTAACGATAGGTGTTTTGAATGTTGTTGGGGTGAGTTGATAGTAGTACATAGCCATTAGAATATTTATAGAGAACCATTCAGAAAGAAGAATCAAGACACTAAGATCAGATAATGGTGGAGAATATACTTCAAAATAATTTGAAGCATTTTGCAAGGAGGTCGGCATCAAGATGGAACTAACCAATTCCTATAATCCTCAACATAATGGTGTTGTAGAAAGAAATAATAGAACAATTATGGAAGTAGTGAAGACAATGATTCATGACCAAGACCTCCCCATGCACCTATGGGTTGAAGCAGCACGAGCAACTGTATATGTGCAAAATAGATTATCTCACATTGCTTTTGGATTCAAGACTCCTGGAGAGATATATACAAGAAAGAAACCTGAAGTGAGCCATTTCAAGATATTTGGTTGTCCAGTATATGTACATATTTAGGAAGAGAAGAGAACCAAGTTGGATCCTTATGGAAAGAAGGGAATATTTGTTGGATATTATGAAGTCTCTAAATCCTTAAAGGTATACATTTCAGGATTCCATCGTATCGAGATTACTAGGTATGTAACATTTGATGAAGAGACTGCTTTTATTAAATACAGAAGGTGTCAGCTTGAAGAATTACATGAAGAGGATGTACCTCCTAGAATGGTAGAAGTTGAGCCCTCTTCTGAAATAGTAGCATATGAAGATCGTGATATGTAGAACCTCAAGAAGCCCCTACTATGGATTTATCTCGAAAGAGAAAACCCGCTTGGGTAAGATAAATCATACAAGAAGCAGAGAGATATGGATCTCCAGAAGGCTCCACAAGAAGAAGCAAAAGATCAAAGCCATATTCTAGTTATGTTGCTTTAATGTGTGATCTTGTAGAACAAGAACCCACTAGCTATGAGGAATTTGCACAGAAGAAAGAGTGGGTGAAAGAAATTATGGAAGAATACCAATCAATAATGAAGAATGATGTTTGGGATATAGTACCCAAACTAGAAAACAAGAGTGTGGTATATTTGAAATGGATCCACAAGATAAAACATGCTACTGATGGAAGTATTGAAAAGTACAAGGCAAGGTTTGTGGCTAGAGGATTCTCTCAGAAAGAAGGGATTGATTATGAAGAGACATTTTCTCCATTACCAAGGTACACTTGCATCAGAACCATCATGGAACTTGCTTCCATGATGCAATGGGATCTACACCATATGGATGTAAAGACATCCTTACTGAATGGTATGGTTGAGGAATAGGTTTGCATCGAAAAACCACAAGGATTTGAAGTCAAAGACAAAGTGACTCATGTATGTAAGTTGAAAAGGGCTCTGTATGGACTAAATCAAGCTCCTAGATCTTGGTATGGTAGAATAGGTAGATTCTTGACAAGCTTGGCCTTTACCAAGAGTAAAGTTGATCCTAAACTTTACATGAAGATTATGGATGATGAACCTGTCATACTATTACTGTATGTAGACGATCTATTTCTGACCGGAAATGGGAAATGGATCACAGAGAGAGAAGAATGTAGCTAAATAATTTGAGATGAAATATATTGGATTGATGCATTATTTCCTCGATATGGAAGTGTTGCAGAGCCCAAAATGAATCTTTCTGAACCAAGGAAAGAATGTAATAGAGATATTGAAAATATTTGATATGTTGGATTTTAAAGCCATGGACACCAACCTAAAATTGTTATATGATGAATCATCATAGTTAGTGGATATGAATTATTACAGACAGATCATTGGGTCATTGGTGTATTTGACGAATACAAGGCCATATTTATGCTTTGTTGTGAACACCTTAAGTCAGTATCTAGTTAAACCTAGACGGTTTCACTTGATACTTGCAAAGCATGTGATGAAGTACCTAAAAGGTACGATAGACTTGGGAATTTAGTATGGTAGAGAGAGTCATGAATACATATAGTATGGTTATACGGATTCATATTGGGAAGGAATTTCCACAGATAGAAAGAGAACCTTAGGTAGATGTTATTGTTTGGGATCCGCCATGATCTCACGGTTTAGTAAGAAACAGTCTAGTGTTTCTCTTAGTACAGTTGAAACATAGTACATAGCAGCTTGCTCCGCTAGTTGTGAAGTGATATGGCTTCAGAAACTGATGTAAGGACTATTTAACATGGAGTTGGATACCACAGTGATTCTTTGTGACACTAGAGTTGCATAAAGACAAAAGAGGATCATGTGCTCCATGATAAATCAAAGCACATAGAAATCTGATATTTTTATATAAGGGATATGGTACAAAAGAGAGCTATAAAGCTCTAGTATGTGAGTATCGATGAGCAATTTGTTGATCTATTGACCAAGCATCTATCTCGAGTAAAGTTTGAATATTTTAGTGACAAGCTTGGTGTAGTCCGAAAAGACTTTCCTGGCAAGGAGGAACAATGACGATACTACAAACTTTCCTTGCAAGAAGGAATGATGAAGATATGGACCCTATTCAGAAAGGAGGAACAAGTCAAATATATGTACTATCCTTGGAAAGGAAGAAGGGGTTGAAGATATGAACCCTCCTCGGACAAAGGGGGAGCAGGTTGATGATATGGATCCTCCCAGGAAATGGGGAGTGATGATAAGACTATCATTAATGACAGTGAAGCTCTAATATGAAAGAGTCCAAGTATTCTTGAATATGCTTACAAGGTTTGACATTCACTTGTGGACGATAGTATCCTCTCTCGAGGATGGTCTTGCAGGAAATAACACTTTGTTCTTGAGAGTGTTCCTTACTAGCTAAGGATGGCCCTATATATGTTACCCTTGCATGGAGGGTACCCAAATTCATTTGTGTATATCATACTATAACATTCACTTGTGAATGATCCTATATTTCATGTTCAGGATGTCCTACAATGATTCCTTACGGACGACAGGGCTGACATTTAGGTGTAGTCAAGATCTGCTTTGTAGATGTTACTCTCACGTGGAGAGTGTAACTACATTTATATGTAGATGCCATAGAATAACGCTCACTTGGGAGTGGTCCTTGCTTTTGTGCTAAGGATTCTCTATGATGATTTGTCACGGACGTCATAGTATAACACTTACATGGAGTGGTCCTAGCTATAATAGGGCGAGGATGTCCTACGATGAGGGCCTGCATCTAGGTGTGGTTGAGATCTGATCTGTAGAAAATAATATTGTATGGAGAGTATGCCTATATGTGCATGTAGATGTCATAGTATAACACTCGCTTAGGAGTGGTTCTAGCCTTGAAGCTAAGGATTCTCAACGATGAGTCCTTATGGACTACAGGGCTTGCATCTAGTTGTGGTGGAGATCTAGATTTAGTTGTAGATGATTCAACTAGTTGATACTATGGATTCTCCTCGTTAAGAGGGAGTAGGATGATGGAGCATTGCATCATCCTTGGACCTATGTCCTAAAGTGATAGGGATTGATCATCCTGAAAAGAGATCATGTGTACTGCAAGTAGCATGGAGGCAAAGGATCAAAAAGATTGAAGTGTTGTTGTAAAGGATCGATAATATCGAAGTGCTGTTGCAAAGGATCGAGAAGATCGAAGTGTTGCTGAAAAGGATAGAGAAGATCGAAGTGTTGCTACAAAGGATCGAGAAGATCGAAGTGCTGCTACAAAGGATCAAGAAGATCGAATTGATGCTACAAAGGATCAAGAAGATAGAAGTGTTGCTACAAATGATCGAGAAGATTGAATTGTTGTTGCAAAATGATCAAGTGATCATGTGCTACATAAAATGAAGACATTGAAGAGTAATTGTTCCAATTACTGATGAATGTTGAAAACTTCCTATGACGTATAGATGTATTACCTCGATACTACTGAAGATACTCTCTCTCGGTACTCCTATAGTTGATGATGATGTTGTCAGTAGAATACCCTTCTCGTTAAGGGGAAGTGTTGAAATATTGTAACTTCAAAGGATATTCTAAATGTATTTTACCGATGTACCCCAAGGGATATGTTATTATTCCTCCATCGGGATGTTACTATTGTAATTGGTCATCATAGAGTCATGAGGTAAATCCTCCATTGTAAGTTGGGTCAATAGTACCCCAATGAATAATATAAAATATTGTTTTGAGCCTTCCTAGGTGAAGTCGTCCTAGACAGTTTAGTGGGGCTGACTTGATTAGGGTAAAATTTAGTTGACTTAATGTGTATAAGTAGAGGAGTCATGTTCCTCATTATAAAATAGACTCACTCACTTGAGTAGTGAATAGGAGAGAGAGAGAGAGAGAGAGATCATCAAGGAGGAGAATACCTATTTTCAGGTTTTTTCTTATACATCTTATACATAGGATATTTTTCTTGGGTTTTCTTCCCCTTGAGGGTTTCACGGGATAAAAATTGTGTCTATCTTGTGATTGTGTTTCTTTCAGTGATTCTGCATATGCTACTGTTGTGAATTTGGATTAAACACTAATGATATCTAGTCTAGAATATGAAATCTTAACATGACCATGCCTACACCACACTACCTTCTATGTTAACCATCTCTCTATTGGTTGTAAATAGTCCTTGTTAAATAAATGTAAATTCAAAAAATATTCTATTGTACTTTCATTATATTATTACTATTCCTCCTTTAGTAGATGTCATTAATGTAATTGGTCATGTAAAAGTCTTTATGTAAAACCTCGATTATAAGTTGGGTCAATAGTACCCACAAAAGTATTTTATAAATGTCGTTTTGAGTCTTCTTAGGTAGTTTGACTCTAATTAGATAATTAGACTGACCTAGTTAGGTAATTAAGTCACTCACTTGATGAGTATAAATAAGTGAGGATCCTCCCTCATTTAGAGACATCTCTCACACAAGTAAGTGGACAAGAGAGAGAGTGAGGAGGTTCACTGAAGAGAGGAAGTTTCTAGTCTTGTCCATTGGGTTGTTCACAATACTTGGTCGAATTCTATATTGAGGAAGTTTTGTTGGGTTTTCGCCCCCTATAGGTTTCCCATGATAAATCTTTGTGCTCTTTTGTATTGTTGTTCTTATATTTATTTTAGTGATACTAGTGTTATGGTTATGATAAAATGATGCTAAACGTATAAAGTTCTTGTATAACCATTAAATCTTAGCAATCCTCAATGTTATGCCCAATATTTTGGTAGTAGCCACAATGTGGATTCCATGGTTGTGGATAGTTTTGTGCAATGTGACCCACTTAATTGAAATAATAACTCTATGATAGATGACTATTCACATCATTTTTTTATGCTCTATAATATTGGTTTTTATTATAATTCCCTCTATTCCTAGCCCTTGTGGAATCTACTGTGAATAAATTCTTCTCAAAGCACTTAGTGAGGATGGGAAATGTGTGATAATAATTTTTATGGTGAGCACTTACCATGAAAAATTCACAATGTATAACTATACTATTGCTACTATATTTCTATAATAGTGGACACTGGTGGGGAATATGACCTATATTTTGACATATTCCTTCATTTCCCATAACAAGATTAACAAAAACAATGGTATATCTCTAGAATATTGGAAAATATTTTCATAGATGACCTTATGTATTACATTGCATGTACCGCACTACCTCTCTTTCACTTTATGTTCCCTCCGCTAACTCTTGAAAATTTTCAAATAGGGTTATAAACTAATACTAAGACTATTCCAACCCTAGGAGTAAGCCTAGGATCTATGCGTCAACCAATCCATTGATAGAATCCATTCACAATATAAATTCCAAATCTTCCCACTATGTCAACAACAATTGTTTTAACAATGACATCCACAAATTAGGCAATAACCTGT
>LPNX010337890.1:1928-108255 GCA_001517045.1 Pseudotsuga menziesii | reverse complement strand
TATATATATATATATATATATATATATATATTTCCCAAATTTATGTAGAAAATTCATTTTATCTTTTTTACAAATTAAAAAAATTTAATATATATATATATATATATATACACTAAAATTATATTATATTATAACTATTTTAATAATAGTATGCATCCTAGTGCACATTAATATTTTTTTGCTAAGGTTTTGCTATAGTTAGATTGAATGGATCAACATGATGATAATAACAAGAAACCAAGTTAGCTCTATGGTTTGTTATTTTCAAGATGAATATATGCATATATATTAGTATTCTCCTACAAAGCAATGGAATCAAAATAGTTTTGTGATTTCGATCCCAAAGTTTACAAGGTAGCTCTGAGGAGATATATGAGTTCCATGCTAAGTGGTATTTAGAGCTTCATTTAATCCCCAATATAAAATATGAGTGCCATGTTAAATGGTATCGGACAGTCAACGACGTCTGGATGGTTGTCCAACACATCTAACAACCATTGGAAGAATTTTGCAAAAATGAAGGATTTTTTTTTCTTTTCAAAATGGAGGATATCAACGATTTTTTTTAGGGAAGAGACCCGAGGGGGAATTTATAACTTTCCAAACTCGGGAGCGAGGAGAACCATGATGGTGGATGCATCTGGACAATTAATGGAGGATTTGTAATTAACAATTTTTAGTTAACTGTAATATCCTGAATTTTGGCCCAACACTTATGGGCATAAGCCCCATTGCTTATGATCTTACTTTGATGTTTCAATTGGTATATTGGGTCTAAGACCCCATTGAACATGAACATCATGATTTGTTTGATATATTGGGTGTAAGCCAATTGCATATGTTTTATATATGATTTCATGTATTGGGCATGGACCTTGAAGCACATCATTGATGAGATGTTTTGTGTTGAGCGAGGAGCTCTGAAGCACATAGGTATTTGATGTTTGTGTTGATCTAGAAGCTCTGGAGCACATGAGTGTTTATATTTGTGTTGAGCATGAAGTTCCAAAGCACATTAGATAAAATTGGAAGTGTTGGGCATAAGCCCTGAAGCCTTTCAAGTTGATGTTGAGCATAATATCTGGAGCATTGGATCCTTGGCCATTGTATCCCTAGGTGTATCCTACAATTACATCCTAGCATTAGTGTTGAGCGAGGAGTTCTGGAATTGCACTAAGTTTGCAACTCCCTGTTTTTTAGCGTTGAGTATGAGCTCTGGATCAGCACTAGGAGTTACTGAAAATAATTAATATGTTGAGTGAAAACGAATCAGATAAAACATTGATCTCATCTTATTTATTTTTAAGTGACTAAATGAAATTTTGAATTTCTGTATCTCATCATGTACTGAAGAACTACCATGTTATATGAGGGAATCCAACATGCAAGGAGGTTTAGAGTTGCCTAACTTAGTTGACATAACCCCTACCTGAAGGCCTTATTAAAGAGAGTGACTAAGCTAGAAAAGTGCCATATGCTTAGGGATCATGCTATATGATACCTAAGGATAAAATGTTAACAAGTGATATATATATGATATGTATAAAGAGTAAGCATAGTGATAATACTAATAGCATAAGTAATAAAGAAAAGATCCATATGTTATTATTATTACTAATGATAATTAAATATTAAAATTACCTAAATTTAATAAAAATGGTTATTTCAAGAAATCAAATGATTCTTGATTTAATTGCCCCTTTGATTGAAAAGTATGCCTATAAAAACCCAAGCCAAAGAGAGGATTGGGGATCTTTGGATTATTCCGTAATTCTACCTGATTATTCTCAAGAGAGTTCTTGGAGAACATTTTTCCTAAGAGGAAAATCGAGAATTGATACAGAACCTGATATCCCAGATAGGGAAGCCTTACCTTAGGAGCTCTAAGCTACTTGCATGTTAAAACCAATTCGAGGGGATCCGTATTGAAACCAGGAACGGTTTCGGGTCATGGTTGGGAGGAACGTGGAAGTTTCCAACTTATTCGGTTATCTGAACAAAGGTCAGATCTGTCTATGAATTTGTTAATGCTGGATATTTGAACGGTGTAGGATTTTCAGCCATTGAAACAACTTCACCTTGCCAAGGTATGAGGTGTAACACCCCGGTTTTGACCTCGTTGCATTAGATGTATATGATGTATATATTGTAAATAATAATGGTGCGGAGCTAAAGGCCAAGGCCCCACCATTGATTGGTTATGCTATGTTTCGGGTTGAAATTGTCACCGATGGTATATCGGGGCATGCGGCATATATTAAGTTTTGTCATCATGTAAATATGCATCTTTAATTAAAATGAACCCCGACCAGCTACGTTCGCAGCAACTAAATTGAGAAGGAGCATGATTTTCACAAGGATAATGGTGGGGGATGTCAAACCTTGGGCAATGGGGGGAAAAGCCATGTGTCACCACCTTGTCTTATCCAACCACCACCATTAAGAACTGATGTTGTTAGCTGGGGCAGTTATGGCTGGGAGAGGAGTGTGGCAGGACTGTCAGTCCTTTCCCACACGCACACTCCACTAGCGTGGTTGACCTCACGATGGCAAGCAAACCACCGCCATCACTCCAATGAACACTCCATTCTCTCCAGGACGGTGTTGAAACACTCACGCACTTTTGACTACGCATTCTCTCCATAGTCTGCTCATTCTCACGAAGGGACGGTGGCATGTTCATTATTCTCACGCACAGGATTTCCCTGGTTTCGACTCACGCAACGAGCTAGGAGCCGTGCTCTTTCATCCACAATTTTCCTATGAAGGGCCATTCACATTTTTGGTTGTATGATCTCCTTACAGACTGGTATGGCCGTGTAATTTTCCCGTCATTTCAGTGTTGAGATTAGGACCGTGTTCTTCCCGTGAGTTATGGTTGTCGTCGTTCTCCTCAAGATTCGTTGTGTTGCTGTGGTCTCCCTTACGTTGTGTTTGTTGTGGTCTTCTCTACATTTTGGGTTATGGTGCAAGTTTCCCTTACAGACTGGTTGGGAGACTGCATTTTCTTCCCCAATGTGGGTTGCGTAAGTTTTCCCTAGTGACTTCGATTGTGTAGAACAGGCTATTGTTCCCCATGTTGTTGGTTGTTTATGTTGTTACGCTTTGGGGATGCCGCAGACTGTTGGAATCATTTTTCCCTGTTTAAGCTGTAACAATTGATTAATTGCATGCGTACAATGGTTGGTCTTCAGACTGTATTTGGAGCAGGGATGGGGGCTTGGTTTGCTTGATAAACCTGGTGTGTTTGGAAGCCACACAAACAGAGCTAGAGGGCTAGCTTTCTTCTCCACAACCCCTGAATAGCACTGGAAGGGAATGTAGGGCCTGAGGGACCGTGTAGCAGAGAAGGGACTGATTCCTTATGTTGGGTGTGTGTGGGTGTCTTAGAAGTCAGGCTAGTTCTGGTGTAGGTGTTCCTAGCTCTGTAATGAGCTCACTAGCTTAGAATTTATCCTTTCCCATCTCCTTGATGGCATGATAAACCTGACCATGTTGGCTTGGTTGTCTTGTTGATGGCTTGATAAACCCAATTGTGTTGGCTTGGCTGTGTTTTGTGTATCCTTGGCTATGTGTAAGCCTACTTGTTCCCTTATTCCTTGGAGAATCATGCCCCGCTCAGGGGTGGCAGCGTTGCTGAGAGATTAAGGAGCACGTTGGCCTATGGTTGGGTGGAACGTTGCAGTGACGTAGCTGGTTGCAGAACAAGCTCTTATAAGATAACTAACCTTGTCTATTTTACTTCTGCAATCCTATTTACTGTTAATGATTATGATGAACATGCTGAATTAATGCTTGTATGAATGTATGTTGCTTTCGCTGTGTATGATAAATAGTTGCATCTGTGTATGTTCTACTTCAATGCATTCCGTTTCAACATTTTTATGAATTCACATGTTCGTGGGGCTGGTAGCCTGGATGGTTAATGCCATGGTAGCATCCTCTTCGCCGGTCGGAGGGTCAGGGATGCTACAGTATGGTATTAGAGCTCATGTTGCAGCATGGGCCTGAATGGACCACGAAGATGCGATGATAGAAGCAGAATTTCTTTCTGCCTGGCAGAGATCAGGATTTGATGACAGAAAACTTCCACAATTGTCTAAGTGTTTGAACTGTCGGATCATCAGAACACTTAGTGGGAAGGACTTCTGATGTAGCGGAGAGCTAGGCGGAAGCACCTTCGATGGAGCACAGTTGGAAGGAAAATTGTAGAAAATTTTCTAAGTGTTCGACTTCTGTCGGCGGAACATAGTTGATCGAGCGCCCGCCGTTGCGGATGGCTAGACAACTACGCATCCGATGGGTAAGGCCTCCGACCACCGATGTCATAAAGAATGTTTAAAAATTTGTCTAAGGCCTGAAATCGTCGACTATCGAAAGAAAATAGTGTTTCATGTGTCGTCGTTTTGGAAGCCTAGAGCACTAGTCTTCTGATGAGAAGAGACTATCGATACCGATCAGGTTATTCCATGGGAGATTGGGCCGCCGATCGCGAGAAGAGTAGAGATCGTGTTTTGCCGTTGCAGTTGCTGATGGAACTATTTCACTAACGAAAAGAAGAGAATTGAGCCGATCAAGCGGTGAAAGGGAAGACTAAAGGGACAATTTCTCTAAGTCTAGGAATCATTGGCCATCGGCGATGGCTAGTTGAACACATTGTCGACACCTAGTTAAATCCAGTTGCTGATGAGCTATGTCGGATGAAGTTAGCGGATTGAACGTCCGCCGTTGCGGCTGTCTAATGGACTATCCTTCCGAAGGTTAGAGGATTCGATCATCGACGCGGTAGTGCTTAGTGGATCTGATCGCCGATGAACAGCGGACGAAGTTTGTTGTGCTAACCACCGAAACGTCGGAATGTTAGTTGGGATGAGACCCGATCCTGTACAAGGGAAATTTTGAGTTTTTCGTGGGATTTCTCAGCAGATTTCGACTATTTTTCAGTGGGATTTTCAACGGGTTTTCAGTGGATTTTCAGGGTTGAAAAGGAGAAAGTGGCAGCGATCTTATGTGCCAGATTGCACGAAAAAACAATGATTTACGGGTAAAAAAAAAAACCGAGGACGTTGCCCTCGACCCGAGGGGGCAAGCCCCCTTGACCCCCGTTGTACCCCTAGGACAGATGTTCTTTGATGAAGAAAATCTTGTGTTTGGGAAAATTTGTAATTTTATAATTTTTCCAGGAGAAGGTAAGCAATACTGGTTTATATCAATGTTATGCGTCTAACACTTGTGTTACTAACAAGTTTGCAGAATCATAGTCACCTTCAAAGGCAGTATTCTAGGTAGTGCAGTAAGTAAGTTGCGGTTCAGTTATGAGAACCCATGATGGATATGATGCTTGGGATTCCTATGAGCATGCAAGAGATGCCATGGGAGAAAATGTCCGTAATGGAAATGAGGACATTGAGTCTAATGGAAGGAGATTCCAAGAGACACCGTCAGATGTTGCAACTACCATGAGAAGCTTGATTAAAGCTCAGGAAGAGCAGCATCAGTTGAATGCTGCAATGTTGCAGAGTTTGACAGACTTGCAAAGAAATATAGACTCTGGACGAGGTACAACAAGACCAGAAGGCAATAAGAGCAGTACTAGGAGAAGGAGAAGGACTTCTAGTGGATCATCTGATTCTGAAGAATCCAGCGGGGATTCAAGTTATTCTTCCCTTCTCATAAAAGAAAAAGAAAGAGACACCATAGGGGTCACTCTCGGGATGAATTCAAGAAAGCTAAACCTCTTACATTTGATGGTGAGGTAAAGACTAGACAAGAGGCTGAAGCTTGGCTTCTTGGGATAAAGAAGTACTTTCAAGTGCATGATTATTCGGGAAACATGAAGGCAAGAGTTTCCATATTCAATATGAATGGAAGAGCATCCATTTGGTGGGAACACTTCAAGCAAGTAAAGAGGATCAGTGAAATGAGGCTTAAGTGGAAACAGTTCAAGAAGTATTTCAAGCAGAAATACCTCTCTGACAGGTATTATGATGACAAGATTAAGGAGTTCCATGAGCTGAGATTGGGACAGCAGACCATGGAAGAGTATGCGAATAATTTTTTAGAGCTATTGAGGTATGTCCGGTACATCAGAGATGAAAAAGTGAAGGTCCAGCGTTTTCTGAGTGGATTGCCTCAGTCTTACAAGGATAGAATTGAGTTTTATGAACCTAGAAATATTGAAGAAGCAATAAGGAAGGCTAAGTATTGCTATGAGCAAAACAAAGGTAAACCAGATTACCATAAGGCATGGAAGGACAAGAAGAATGAGAAGTTCGACCAAATAAAGAAAGGTTTAAAACTTTCTAACTTCAGGAATCAGTAGAAGCAGCCATCTCAAGCTGCGAGTAAACCAGTTGGAGTGATAGGAGAAAAACCTAAGGATCCACAACATAATAGAGGGACACTTCAATGTTGGAAATGTGGAGGACCCCACATGCACAGAAATTGTCCACTTGAGAATGAGAGTGCAAGGCCGGCTTATAACATCCAAGAAGCAGAAACAGTGGGTCAAGTAGCAAGGGTAGTGCCTAGGATTTATGCAGCACTGGAGGACCACCAAGCAGATCACCAGTCAACTGTGGTTGAGGTAGCAGGTAAGATTGTTGAGCAATCTGTTTCTATTTTGATTGACCCTGGTTCTACTCACAGTTACATTACTCCTAGAGTAGTGGAGATTTGTGCTTTTAAGAAAGTAAAGCATAGTTAGTCTTGGTTAGTTCAGCTAGCCACTGGAACTAAGAGAAAGGTCCGTGAAGTGGTAGAGAAATGTCCATTGGTCATGAATAGATTGGTCATGTGTGTAGATCTGAATGTTCTACCGCTTGGTTCCTATGATGTTCTCATTGGAATGGATTGGTTAGAATCTCATAGGGTAAAGCTTGACTGTTACAATAAGACTTTCGAATGCATGAATGAAGAAGGGAACCTAGTAGTTGTGAAAGGTATTCCAAAGGTGATTTCAGTATGGCAGGTTTCAGCAATGCAGTTAAAGAAGTTCTGTAGGAAGGGTTTCCAGTTGTATGCAGCTCATATTTTGGAGACATCGGGCGATGAAACTCTGAGGTTGGAGGACTATGAGGTGTTACAGGAATTCAGGGATGTGTTTCCTAATGAGATTCCAGGCCTTCCTCCAAAGAGAGACATTGACTTCACAATTGAACTTGTGCCAGGAGCAGCACCAGTGTCCAAAGCACCCTACAGGATGAGCACATCGGAGATGCTAGAGTTGAAGATGCAACTGCAAGAATTGTTGGAAAAGAAGTATATCTAGCCGAGTGTGTCTCCTTGGGGAGCACCAGTTCTGTTTGTAAAGAAGAAAGATGGTACACTCAGGTTGTGTATTGATTACAGACAATTGAACAAGGTTACTGTGAAGAATAAATATCCTTTGCCTAGGATTGATGACCTCTTTGATCAAATGAGGGGAGCAAGGGTATTTTCCAAGATTGACTTGAGGTCTGGTTACCATTAGGTGAGAATCAAGGATGAAGACATTCATAAGACAACCTTCAGGACAAGGTATGGGCATTATGAGTTTGTAGTGGTACCATTTGGTCTCACAAATGCACCATCTACATTTATGTGCCTTATGACTAGTGTCTTCAAAAGATATTTGGACAAGTTTGTTCTTGTTTTCCTTGATGACATTCTTGTTTATTCTAAGAATGAGAAAGAGCATGAAGAGCATTTGAGGTTGACATTGCAATTGCTTAGGGAGCACCAGTTGTATGCAAAACTAAGCAAGTGTGACTTCTATAGAGATAGAATTTAGTACTCGGGTCACATTATCTCAGAAGAGGGTATATCTGTGGACCTTGAAAAGATTGAAGCCATTATGAATTGGCCTACTCCAAGAAATGTGACAGATGTAAGATCTTTTATGGGACTTGCAGGATACTGCAGGAGATTCATTGAGGGATTCTCCAAAGTTGCACATGCCATCACTTCTTTGCAAAAGAAGGGAATGAAGTTCGAATGGACATCGAGGTGTGAAGAAAGCTTCCAGTGGTTGAAGAATCTTCTCACCAGTGCGCCTGTATTGAAAGTTGCAGACCCAGAGAAATATTTTGTGGTGTTTACCGATGCATGCGGACAAGGGCTTGGAGGAGTCCTTATGCAGGACAACCACGTGATATGTTTTGAGTCGAGAAAGTTGAAGGAGCATGAGAAGAACTATGCCACTCATGATCTAGAGCTTGCAGCCATAGTACATGCCCTCAAGATGTGGAGACATTACTTGATGGGCAAGAGATTTGAGCTCAGAACAGACCATTGTGGTCTGAAGTATTTGTTTGATCAGCCTACTCTGAATGCTAGGCAAGCAAGATGGCTGGAATTTTTATGTGAGTTTGATTTCAAAATCAAGCACATAAAAGGAAAATAAAACAAGGTAACGGGTGCACTCAGCAGGAAGATGCAAGAAATGCATGTGGCATCTCTTAGTATTTTCCAATATGATTTGAGGCAGTAGATTGTTAGTCATGCTGCTGGAGATGAATTGTATGAGCAGGTAAAAGACAAATTGCAGCAGCAAAGTCTTGAAAAGAGGTACGAAGGATATAAATTTGAGGAAGATGGACTTCTCACTTATAAAGGTAGAGTTTATATTTCAGACGTAGCAGATTTGAGGAGAGTTGTCATGGATGAAATCCATCAAGCTCCGTATTCTGGTCACCCAGGATATCAAAAGACAATTGCTACAGCTAGAAAGTAGTGCTTTTGGCCAGGAATGAAAAAGGACATGGCTGAGTACATTTCAAGGTGTATGAAATGTCAACAGGTAAAGGTTGAGCATCAACATCCAGCAGGTTTGTTGCAGCCTTTGCCAGTTCTGGAATGGAAATGGGAAGTTATTTCCATGGATTTTATTACAGGGTTGTTGATGACTTGGAGGCAACATGATTTCATCATGGTTGTGGTGGACAAGTTGACAAAGGCAACACATTTTATACCAGTGAAGTCTACTCATAAGACTGATGACATTGCAAAGATCTTCATGAAGGAGATTTTCAAATTGCATGGATTGTTGAAGGCAATAGTCTCTGACAGAGATGTCAAGTTCACTTCCAATTTTTGGAAGGGATTGTTTCCAGATTTGGGTACAAAGCTAAACTTCAGCACTGCATACCATCCTCAGACCAATGGGTAGACAGAGAGAGTTAATCAGGTGCTTGAAGACATGCTTCACATGTACGTGATGGACAAACCAACCAAGTGGGAAGATTACTTGCACTTGGTAGAGTTTGCTTATAAAAATGGACACCATGCATCCTTGGGGATGAGTCTGTATGAAGTTTTGTATGGGAGAAGGTGTAGGACACCAGTGACTTAGGATAACCCAGTAAACAGGATTGTGCTTGGACCAGAATTGCTCAGGGAAATGGAGAAAGAGGTTGTAAAGATCAGGCAGAATCTGAAAGCAGCACAGGACAGACATAAAAGCTATGCAGATAAGCATAGGGTGAACAGGGAGTTCAGTTTTGGGGATCATGTTTACCTTAGAGTGAGGGCAAGGAAAAGTTCCTTGAAGCTTGGAAGTTGTGCCAAGCTGTCACCTAGATACTGTGGGCCGTTTGAAGTGCTTGAAAGAATAGGGCCAGTTGCATATAGACTTGCATTGCCTCCTAACACTAGGGCTCATAATTTTTTTCATGTTTCTTTGCTTAAGAGATATGTACACGATCCTAACCATGTGATAAATTGGGATGTGATTCAGGTGGAACCCGAGGGAGAGTTCCGAATCGAGCCAATGCGCATCCTCGACGGGAAGGTCACAATGCTTCGGAACTGGGCCATAGGTCAGGTAAAGGTGAAATGGGAGCACTACAGACCTGAAGAGGCTACATGGGATAATGGAGGATGCCATGCGATTGGCACATCCATTTTTGTTCAATTCTGCGGAACAATGAGGCGATACCAGTGTAGCATTTTGTTCAAATTTTGTAAAGCACTGAGGGCAGTGCTATTGAAGGGGGAGGGGAATGTAACACCCCGATTTTGACCCCATTGCATTAAATTTATATGATGTATATATTGTAAACAATCATGCTGCGGAGCTAAAGGACAAGGCCCCACCATTGATTGGTTATGCTATGTTTCAGGTTGAAATTGTCACCGATGGTATATCAGGGCATGCGGCATATATTAAGTTTTGTCATCATGTAAATATGCATCTTTAATTAAAATGAACCCCGACCAGCTATGTTCGCGGAAAATAAATTGAGAAGGGGCATGATTTTCACAAGGATAAGGGTGGGGGATGTCAAACCTTGGGCAATGGGGGAAAAAGCCATGTGTCACCACCTTGTCTTATCCAACCACCACCATTAAGAACTGCTGCTGTTAGCTGGGGAAGTTATGGCTGGGAGAGGAGTGTGGCAGGACTGTCAGTCCTTGCCCACACACACACTCCACCAGCATGGTTGCCCTCATGATGGCAAGCAAACCACCACCATCACTCCAACGAACACTTCATTCTCTCAAGGACGGTGCTGAAACACTCACGCACTTTCGACTACTCATTCTCTCCATAGTCTGCTCATTCTCATGCAGGGACAGTGGCATGTTCATTATTCTCACGCACACGATTTCCCTGGTTTCGACTCACGCAGCGAGCTGGGAGCCGTGCTCTTTCATCCACAATTTTCCTGTGAAGGGCCATTCACATTTTCGGTTGTATGATCTCCTTACAGACTGGTATGGCCGTGTAATTTTCCCGTCATTTCAGTGTTGAGATTGGAACCGTGTTCTTCCCGTGAGTTATGGTTGTCGCCGTTCTCCTCAAGATTCGTTGTGTTTCTGTGGTCTCCCTTACATTGTGTTTGTTGTGGTCTTCTCTACATTTTGGGTTCTGGTGCAAGCTTCCCTTACAGACTGGTTGGGAGACTGCATTTTCTTCACCAGTGTGGGTTGTGTAAGTTTTCCCCAATGACTTCAATTGTGTAGAACAGGTTGTTGTTGCCCACGTTGTTGGTTGTGTATGTTGTTATGCTTTGGGGCTGCCGCAGACTGTTGGAATCGTTTTTCCCTGTTTAAGCTGTAACAACTGATTAATTGCATGCGTGCAATGGTTGGTCTTCGGACTGTATTTGGAGCAGGGATGGGGGCTTGGTTTGCTTGATAAACCTGGTGTGTTTGGAAGCCACACAGACAGAGCTAGAGGGCTGGCTTTCTTCTCCACAACCCCTAAATAGCACTAGAAGGGAATGCAAGGCCTGAGGGACTGTGTAGCAGAGAAGGGACTGATTCCTTGTGTTGGGTGTGTGTGGGTGTCTTAGAAGTCAGGCTAGTTCTGGTGTAGGTGTTCCTGAATCCTAGATCTGTAATGAGCTCACCAGCTTAGCATTTAGCCTTTCTCAGCTCCTTGATGGCCTGATAAACCTGACCATGTTCGCTTGGTTGTCTTGTGGATGGCCTGATAAACCCAACTGTGTTGGCTTGGCTGTGTTTTGTGTATCCTTGGCTATGTGTAAGCCTGCTTGTTCCCTTATTCCTTGGAGAATCATGCCCAACTCGGGGGTGGCAGCGTTACCGAGAGATTAAGGAGCACGCTGGCCTATGGTTGGGTGGAACGTTGCAGCGATGTAGCTGGTTGCGGAACGAGCTCTTATAAGATAAGTAACCTTGTCTATTTTACTTCTGCAATCCTATTTACTGTTAATGATTATGATGAACATGCTGAATGAATGCTTGTATGAATGTATGTTGCTTCCACTGTGTCTAATAAATAGTTGCATCTATGTATGTTCTACTTCAATGCATTCCGTTTCAACATTTTTATGAATTCACATGTTCGTGGGGCTGGTAGCCCGGATGGTTAATGCCATGGTAGCATCCTCTTCGCCGGTCGGAGGGTCGGGGACGCTACATGAGGTTCTTGATTTTTCCGTTGTAAACTACACATGTTTCCTTATTAAAAGAGGAGATTGAATGTTGAATGGATATTTAGGATTTGTTTGCTATAAGCTAGGTTATATTTTCTGCATTACTTATTTCTTCACTTACAGATTAAACTCATCATTTATTAGCAGATGTATTTCTTTTATCAAATGTTAGGTTTTATTTTTCTATTCAACCAAGCCATTCTAATATATTTTATTCATCATGGATTAAGCACCTTTACTGTTATCTATAGGAGGGTTTGGTTTCTGTTCATTTCTACAATTTATTTCCTGTTCATTATTTTCAGGTTCCAAACATAGGAATAATATATCAGAGATTGTGTATCTACATCCTTTAAACCCTAACTGAAGACACTGTATCAACCTAGAACTTTCTAGAAATGAAACCTATATCTTATCTCTGCTGGCAGGTTTCACTTTTCCAGCAGGCCTGTATTATCTATAATAAACAAAACTATTATCTATAGCCTTAGCCTACAATCTGTGCATAAAATTATAACTTAATTATAATTGTTGAAACTTAGAACGATATATATACATATAAACAAAAAATAAAACATAGTCAACCTATTTATAAAACCTAGAAAACAAACTACAAACCAATCATTTCCATTTTATAAAAAACAACATCGAATCTCAAGTTAACAAGACCTCTAAGGTATGTAGGCACGATTGGAACACAAATTATAAACCATATCATATACTATTAACATAAGGAGTCAAGCATAAAATTACATGAGCAAATGCATTAACACATATCGTATCCATTAAGAGGTTAAAGGATCGAATCTTGTCGGCATTCATGCCAAAAAAAACCTCCATACACACATCACTTAAAATCCATGCAGCACAGGATCTAGTCTTGTGGGCTCAGGAATTACAAACCAAGGCTACATCAACAGCATGATGGGCATCGAATCATGTAGGTTTCATTTGCATCATTTATTCAACGCTGAAATAGATTACAAACGTTCCACATAAATCTATGCTAAACAACATTAAAATGCAAGGTTTAACCATAAGTCGAAATTGTTGCTTTGTCAACATTTCCACACAATAATACAAACAAATATATACAATGTAATCATATTCGAGGCTCATTTATGAGAGGAAAAGAAATAATCCATTAACTTCATACATGTAAAAATAACCACTGTCTACGCTATCACAGCCACGACATCCATTCGCATTGTTAAACATAAATCTCATGCCCATCCCCAATTTAATTCACAGACAAGTAAACAACACCATAAATCACATTAAACAACATTTCACCTTTATTTTACACAGTCACGAATTGGCAAGAGTGCCATTTCCAGCAATGGTACGGATGTAAGCTAAACCCAATATATTAAATACCAAAACAAGAATGTAAGTACATATAGTGAAATACACAGAGTCATAGCTTTTCCAAGATAGAGACAATACCCACGACAAAACCCCGGCTGTGAATGCCCACCTTCATACCTTCAATTAATTACATATAAAACCTACACAGTCACAATTTCAAACAGAGGCACTATTGCAAGCAATGGTACATGCACCATAAATGCAGAGTCTTCATTAACCAACAAAATCATACGCTTAAGCTACCAACCCAATATCATATTACAGACAAAATTCACGACAGTTATGGCCTGAAGGTGCCAAACTTAAACACCATAAAACCCCAACACTTCATACGCATCTATGGATGCCTTTAAATACAAACATACCTGTACACATTTGAAACCCTTAAAACATTCATTCATTCCTCATTACAAATGCTGAGCTCAAAGCTCTGTCAAAACATCTATACATAGAGGTAACAAGTTTAGGCTTGTTTATACAGGGCTTACCCATGAAGGGTATGCATTGGCAACCTGAGAGACACACAACCCACGCAATGGAATCCTTGCCACCTGCAAATAAGGGACATAGAAATGTTAGAAGTATACCAGCCCTCCAACTGAAATAACAAGTAAATAATGTTGCAAAACCAGGTGAAGAGTATACCTTCCCAGGGCATAGTTGCGAGCCAGACCTCACATAGAGACAACAACCAGAGAGTTGAACCGAGCATAACTACCACAGTGCGAAATTAATTGTTCACCCATGACAGACCAAGCTTAGGGATTTATCTCACCACATCCCGAGGAGCATTTACTCCACCACCTTATCCACCACCAACGTCGAAATTTATCCACATGCATATAGTTTCATAACTCCAAACACGATTTGGTAATTGAAGTACCCTGTGCATTATAACCCCCATCATTGACATCGTTGATTTAGGATAAGCCAATATTCATGGCATATGCAATATGCCATGAATGGCCTATTATACATATAACATATGATATATAAACTTTAATATATCATGGCTAAGTCTTATGACTTAAGCCTTCCACATACAGACATGAAAATATTCAGAATATGCATAATAAAAACTAAGTATAGAAACACAGTTCATAAGGTTTTAGAACCATAATAATAATGTTAACTAGTTAGACGTAGGTCTAAATAAACCCATCCATGTGTAAACGATAATGCCAACAATAGCAGTAATAAATGATAGGATAGTGACTTTGGTCCTTTTGTCTTCAAAGGCAATGAAGTAGTCTAACATAGGTAACATGTCAATGTTTAGCTGTCGTATCAAGTTTGTCATCACCTAACAAACCTACACAAAATGAAGAAGAGTTGCATTAGTTCAACATGAACTAAGTAAACCCTGTAACGTCAAGTAAAAACTAGTTACCTCTCCAAGTGACCCTATAAGGGATACAAGTCCCGCCACTCCACCCCTTGACAATTACAAGTTGAGTCAGGACTTTTCATAAACAAGTAAACAAAATTATAACCAGTAAGTAAGCCTTAAACTGAACACACATACATGCACATGAATGATAAGAAGTAACCCATAAACAGTATAGTCATCTAAATCAGACCAAGTAACATAAAAACATTATATAGAATCACATTAACAACCACATCGAGAAAACCGTTATAAAGGGTAAGAGCAGCTTATGACATTTCGGTTTCGCAAACAAGGTTCAACACATTCTGCAGAAGTTAAGTTAATGCACAGTTAATGTCTAGTTCAAGTAGTAACTAACTAGCCTAATATTTTTTTTTTCAAATTTTGGGGACATTACATTAACATCATGATGACGCAAAATAAATGGACTTGTCGTAGCTTTAACAAATTGTCAAGAGGGTCAAACAACGATGGTTTTGTTCAATCAAATATGAATGTGATCAGTATGATGAGCAAAACATAATGACATCAACTTCACAACATGACAATTCTGAGAGGAAAATACAACAAATATCCAGGACTCGACTCAAACACACTATGATGATGCATATGAAGGAACTTGGTGGATCCGTCAAAGGGATAATACGAAAGCAAAAATGGTGAAATAAGATATGGACATGATAAACACATCAAACTAGATGTGACAGTATAGATGAAATGATCTTGCAAAAAATTTAGTAGGTTCGCCTATGGAGTCATGTTTCGACACTAGCTCATGTTTCTGAATCCATCTAGTACAATGTTACAATTTACTAAATTTTAACACTGCAGATGGATTCAGATACCTACAGGAGGTCTTCGAATGCATCTGCAGTGTTGAAATTTAGTAAATTATACAAATTTATTGTCAAAATTGTAATTTTCCATTGTCGGAGTGACAACTAAAAATGACCAAATAAAAGACCAATTCTTATGTAGCCATTTTTAGTTTACGTTTATGGTACTTACAATATCTAAGCTTGGGATGGTTTTCATTAATGTGTGTACCACATATGTATTAAAAATTAATTATGATACCTTGGGAAGGATGTAAAGCGTATAGGAAAATTGCTTATGCTCCAAGAACAAAAGACTACATATAAGGTCGTTAATGTAAGTGGTGCAAATATGCTTCATGCATTAATTTTGAGTCGTGACACATGAGGGGATCAACAATTTACTAAATTCTAACACTGCGTATAGGAAAATTGCTTATGCTCCAAGAACGAAAGACTACATATAAGGTCGTTAATGTAAGTGGTGCAAATATGCTTCATGCATTAATGCTTAGTCGTGACACATGAGGGGATTAACAATTTACTAAATTCTAACATTGCAGATGGATTCATAGAATTTAGTAAATTGTACAAATTAATTGTCAGAATTGCAATTTTCCATTTTCGGAGTGGCATAACTAACAATGACTAGATAAATGACCAATTCATATTCTTAATGTTATTCTTATGTGGACATTTTTATTTTAGTTACTTGTTATCGGGTCATATAGTTTATCCTGTGACCCTGTAACAGGGTTTTCATCCCTATCATGTGCAAATGCACTAGCCTTATGTCAATGGGACAGTAAGGTAGAGTTCATGGAAAAAAGCTACAACAATAAACAATACCAGTACTATAAAGCAAATAAACATATACAACTAAACTAAATAAAAAACAAATACATGAAAGGTATACCTTCTTTCTTAATTATCAAAATGGGCCACTGTGGTCGTCTTGGAAATGGTCTACCTCTCCACAGGCTAGTTCTCTAGGTGGGTATGGAGAATATCTCGACGTACTAAGTGGGAATGGTAGGGCAACAGGATGATGACAAAATGGGGTGTGAATACTTGAGAGCAAAAGGTGTCTCACCGTACGTACAGAATAAAATAATGGGAAAAGGTGTAATAATCTTTTGGGAGAGACCTTCACATTGTTTTTATAATATGTTTCTAGGGTTTTTTACCTTTTCTCTCTTTTAGGGTTTTGGAACCCTATTTAGTGTTTTTGCACTTTTTAGGGTTTTTAGCCCCTTTTAGGGTTTTTAGGCCCTTTTTAGGGGTTTTTGGCCCTTTTTGAGAGAGAATGAGGGTAAACCATAGGAAATAATATTTTTTTGGACTGGAAATACCATTGTGAAGGTCAAAAGTAAGGGAAATATGGTAGGAATATGATGTATGTATATGGTTTAGACCATGCAGAGCTAGGTGAGCAATTTTTTCTGTTAACAAATCAAATTGGTCATTCCTCTAGTCATGTTTAGTGGGATCACTCAAGTTTGGTCATTTGTACCTTGAAAAAATTGTGGTGACCAATTTTTTTTGTCCCCTGGTCATTTATCTCTCATTTTCTACTAGTGCGTTGATTTCCTGGGTTGTTCTACTCACGTAAGTGAACATGATCCTGATCTTACTAGGCTTCAATTATCTAGAACAAAAATATGTTCCCTATCATCATCCTTTCCATAAAATTCAAAGGAATGGAAATCATGCTTTCAAATATTTATATAAGAGACATGAAAGGAAAAATTGTTGACCAGTGCTGACTACCGGGATAGATTGTAGTTGGATTGATGGATAATTGTGCAATCATTTGAACATATGTTTGAGGAATTCATATCATTGTGTATCATTGATTGTATAATAATGCAATTTTTTTCTTACATATTGATGATCTCCTTGAAAGTAGTCGACTGAGGATCGATTTGACATGAAAGTTGGTTGGAGTTTGAAATGAGCATCTGTCAATGATAATTTTCATGAGAACTATTGTTGATAATTATTAATCCCTTAGGGGGGAATACTTGAAGTTGTTGATATGCGATCCCAAATGATTTTTTCATGTTAATTCAATTTTTTCTTGTTGAATTGACTTGGATTTTCTAGATATGCACTATTGCTTATGTTGGCTACAAAGAATGTTTGGATTGATAGAGATTGATTACCTTGGGTTGTTGGTGACATTGCTCTCTACATCAAGACAGTAAGAGAAAATCAATTGATTGTTGTGATTTATGTAGATGACATTATTTTTGGAGGAATCATTGACAAAATATGCCAAGATTTTGCAGTAGAAATGAAAAAGGAATTTGAGATGTCTATGCTTGGTGAATTGTCATTCCCTATTGGTTTACAAATTTCTCAATTCAATAAAGGAATATTCATTTCACAAACCAAATATATGAATAAAATGTTGAAGAAGTTCACGATGGAACTTGGAAGATTGTGCACAAGTCAACACACCCATGATCACAAGTTGTAAATTGAACAAAGATGATGAATCTCCATAATCAAATTAAACATTGTACATGTCAATGATTAGCAACCTACTATATGTGACAACATCAAGGACGGGAATTATGCAAATAGTGGGATTGGTTGCATGGTTTCAAGCTACACCAAAAGAAACTCATGTGCAAGGATTGAAAATAATATTCAAATATCTAAAGGGCATCTTGCACTTCATCTTGTGGTACTTAAGAGGTGAAGGTTATACTCTAACAACATATACAAATGTGGATTGGGCAGGCAACATTGATGATAGTATAATCACAAGATGAGGGGGAGAATCCCTTTGCCGTTGATGTCAAAGGGGGGAAGTGACAAACATGAGGAGAGTTTTATATGGGGAAAACTCTTTTGATACCTAGTGTACTATGTGTTTCATTATAGGATTTTCATTAATGATAAAGGGGGAGATTGTTGGAATTATTGTCATTGATGTAAAAGGATTAATTTTTTCATTGATGTCATACAAGCATAGATCCATCTTAAACCAAGATTTATCAAATACAGAGAGGGATCCAATTTCTTAAGGTGTATTTTTTTTTAATCTTAAAATTAAAAAAAAGTGGTTCTTCTCTTGCTTGATAGATTTTGGTTTATGTTTTATTTTTTTATGTTACAAGACGAAAAGGATTTTTTAAACCAGCATAGATCCAAATCCTAATCTCTATCAAGCACCGAGAGGGATCAAATATTTGGAGGTGCAAACCTCTTTTTAAGTATTGCACTCAACTATCAGCTTTGGTGACATATAATATTTTTATTATTAATATTTAATACTATATTTTTATTATTTTGTATTTTGTTACAAAAGAACATTACAACATCTACCCCATACATGGCTTTAAAACCATGTGCAAAGCCCTCCTAAAACCATGGGTTGTTTAGGACGCCTTCACATATTTTAAAACCATTTGCAAGGCCCTCCTAAACCATGTACAATAAAACCATGGGCTGGGTTGTTTAGAATCCTTCACATGGTTTTAAAACCATGTGCACGACCAACATTTTTTGGGGGGATAATTAAATTTTTTATTTTTTATTATTAGAAACATTACAACATCTCCCCTCCCCGATATTGAGTTGTTTTTCTTATAGACATTTTTTTTGGCAGCATAGTCCCTTGTGGATAAAAAGTTAAGGAGAGTGTAGATGATGATTATGCTACTCTTTGGGTAATTGTTCTGTTATCTCTCCTATAGGAGGTCCAATTTTCAGATCAAACAACTTAGTTTCCACGTCTACGAAACGAATTTTACAGTGCTTCCTCCTTAGCCTACAGAGCCTCTTTATCTTCTACCACAACATCCACTAAGTTACACCTGTTACACCTCACACAGGTTTCCCAGGATCTCGGCCACTGAAATACTTACAATGACAAAAGTGGCTATATTCTATAGTTCCAATTTTCTTTCTGCAGATATAACACATTGTGTTTCCATACCTACATATCACCCTATTGCAGGTCCCATCCATATTTATTAACTCTGCCTTACAAATGTTACATTTTCTGATCACAACGTTTGCCATCCTCTCTTCAACTTCCCTACAAAGAGCAGTGCCAAATATTTTTAGAACCTATTCACAGGATAATGGTAAGTAACTCAGTTTCTTGCATTTGATACAGGAAGACTTCAAACATTTAGGGTTTCAACAGTCCAAAACTTGCAGACACTTATCTGCCTCATATGGAATGGTACAAAATGGGCAGTAAACTAACCCTTCAAGGTTGGCTTCTACAATAGCGTCGCGAGCCAGCAATATATTCATATTTTTCAAGGGCATCCTTTGTAAGATCTCTCTGAATATTTGACGATGGAATTGACTCATTACAGCCAGCAATATCTGTGCAAGATAGAGAACCATGTGCTCTGAGACCTCCATAAATGATTTCTTGTACCCACCTCCTTATACATTCTAAACAAAAATCATGCCCATTTTGACACTTCACCATATTTTTACAGTGAAATCTCCCATAACAACAACCACATAAGGTACCCGTTGCCCGCCCTTCATCCATTTCAACTGCTTCTCTGTTATTCAGAATTCGATGAATCCTCCTTTTAATTTCGGGATTCTTATACATCGCGCCTTTTATTTTAGATATTTCTTCTTCTAAATTATTTCGAATCACAACTTTTAGACCGGTTAATTCATCAAAGTCACCTACTCCACTAATTATTGCATTTTACTTTCCCTTGAAAGTAGACCCTTCTGCTTGTACAGTCCTCCATTGAACTCCAGAGCTCGTGGCTTTTGAAGGTCCATGATCTGACAAATCCGAACTAACCAATTTTTCATCGGTAGAAGTTGAAGCGTAGTCTGAAGGTGATGAACGCGCGGCCATATTTGGCAAATGCAAGTCAATATTTCTACTGTAATCCACTAAAAATACAACTTGGAGCATCACAAAATAGTAAAAACGGTATCGTAATCCTTTAGATCAACGAGTATAATTTAATTGAAGAAATATCAAAAGTCAACATCTAAATAAATATTGAAAGTATAATTTAAATTCTAGAGTGTTGACATGGCGAAGAAGCAAGAAGGAATATAAGTTGATGGGGTTGCAGTTAATGGCAGGAATGAGCTTCATAGAAAATTGGGTTTAGATGTCTGCGCAGCCTTTGAAATTGTGGAAGAGTGCGATGAGCATGAAATAGTGTACAGGAATCATCACGATTATCGCTCAAACAAATGTTCAAAGGAAGAGCGCGATGAGCATGAAATAGTGTTTAGGAATCATCATGATTATTAATATAGTTTTTTCACTCCCATGCACAAATTCGATACCGAGTATTAATATAGTGACTCTATTTCAAACAAAAATTTACCACTTTAGATTATTAGGTTGACAAAATATTTACTACTTTTTACATTAGTTACTTTAATATTACAAACGTTACATCACGTTACAAGATTCCTCCCATAATATTCACTATCACTATTATTTTTTGTCGACATGTTACAAACGTTACATCATGTTACAAGATCTCTCTCCCATAATATTCACTATCACTATTATTTTTGGCCAACATGTTACAAACGTTAGTAACGTTACATCACGTTACAAGATCTCCCCATACTGGGTTGTAAAGCGCCTCTCGGCGCAATTACTTTTCATACTTTTTTATTTTATTTTATGAGAAGACATGTATTTTTTTAATTATTTTTTATTTTTGGTACTGTAATGTCACATTACGTTACCTTATGTGACAACATCCCCCCCATATTGGGAGCCCAAGCATCTCTCTCCTCTTAGTGCAATTAAGTCATTGCATTGAACATGTTTCTATTAATGGTATTGTAAGGCATTTGAAAACAAGGTGGAGCATTTCTCTCTCTCTCTCTCTCTGTCTCTCTAAAAATGGGTGCACATGAAAAAGTAAAATGTGAAATGGTGGTTTCAACCGCAAGCATTTGTAAGCCCATGGTGTTTGGAAAAGTGAAATAAAAAAGGGAATTAATTATTTAATTAATGGGTGCTATGTATTTTTAAATAAACATGTCCCTTCATGAAGGGTTATGATAAAGTATAAAAATAGAAAGTGTGTGCGTGTGTGAAAAATGTAGTAGTATTTGAAGAAGTGGATGAGCAAAGATTGAATATCATTATGAAAGGGGAGAGTTGTAAAATCAACTTCAGGTCAATTTGTTATTTTTCGTTATAACTTATTTTCTAGGATGTTTTAGAACATAAAATCTTGAAGTGATGGAAGTAATATCTCTTATCACATTTAGTGAAAATTTCAAACATTGGTTCACCATACTTTCTGTGATATGCCCTATGGAATTTAGGGTTTCTGTATGGTCCTAAAATTAGTTTCAAATAGGTTAGTTTTCCATTTTCTCTTTAAATTATTTTTTAGGACTTTTGAGACTATGGAATTTTAAGGGATATGAGCAGACATATAGAAGTACTCTAGGTAAAAATTCATCTTTTTCTTTGATATACTTTTAGAGATATACCCTATGGAATTTAGGGTTTTGAATAGTCCTGAAATTAATTTCAAACAAGTTAGCTTGGCGTCTTCTTTATAAATTCTTTTATGAGACTTTTCAGATTATGAAATTTTCAGGGATCTAAGGAGACAAAGCATCTAAGGTAAAAATTTCAACAAAATTAGATACATGACATATTGTACACATTTTTTCTTGGAAAGTGGCAAAAACAAACAAAAAACAAGAAGTTTTGGGAAAGCAACCACAAACATCATTTAGAAATTTAAATTTTGGTCAGATGTGTTGAAGGAAAAAGTAACAAGAAAACTCAATAAAGGTAATGCGATTTTTATAATATTTTGAAGTCATATGTACTAAATAATAAATTGTAACTTGAAGGTTACTGCCACTCAAACAAAGAGATTGGTGTGTCTTGCTAAGTTGGTGCTTAGTGTTGAGGATGAGTGTCTCTACTATATTGGTGTCTATGAATATTTGTAAGAGTAGGTTGATTCCTATCATTATTTGTACTAGTGGAGATTGGTGTTTCCATTTAGTTGGTGCCTACAAATATTTGTAACAATAGGTTAGTTCCTACAAATAATTATAAGGAGAGGTTTTCTGGTTTTCTCCTAAAAGGGTTTCCACGCAAATGTTGTTTTTCATGCTTTGCATATGTGATTGTTTTCTTATGATTGATGAATGTTTGAAAAAGTAAACAATTTGTCTTATACTGATTCACCTCCCCTCTCAATATAAGTGTGTGTTTAACATGGTGGATTGGACGTTTCTGAATTCTATACATCATAGAGGTTGGAGATACAAAATTGATGATACTAGGTGGAAATTGTTAAAGGGCCTTATTAATGGATTTCGGTTGAAATTGTATTACAACCATGACATGGGTTAGAGTGATCATGAGGAACAAGGTTATGAAAGTGTTCCATAGTAGGATTGCAGTAATTATTAATATGAGTTATGATAGGTGTTTTGAATGTTGTTGGGGTGAGTTGATAGTAGTACATAGCCATTAGAATATTTATAGAGAACCATTCAGAAAGAAGAATCAAGACACTAAGATCAGATAATGGTGGAGAATATACTTCAAAATAATTTGAATCATTTTGCAACGAGGTCAGCATCAAGATGGAACTAACCAATTCCTATAATCCTCAACATCATGGTGTTGCAGAAAGAAATAATAGAACAATTATGGAAGCAGTGAAGACAATGATTCATGACCAAGACCTCCCCATGCACCTATGGGTTGAAGCAGCAAGAAAAACTGTATATGTGCAAAATAGATTATCTCACATTGCTTTTGGATTCAAGCCTCCTGGAGAGATATATACAAGAAAGAAACCTGAAGTGAGCCATTTCAAGATATTTGGTTGTCCAGTATATGTACATATTTAGGAAAAGAAGAGAACCAAGTTGGATCCTTATGGAAAGAAGGGAATATTTGTTGGATATTGTGAAGTCTCTAAAGCCTTAAAGGTATACATTTCAGGATTCCATCGTATTGAGATTACTAGGTATGTAACATTTGATGAAGAGACCACTTTTAATAAATACAAAAGGTGTCAGCTTGAATAATTACATGAAGAGGATGTACCTCCTAGAATGGTAGAAGTTGAACCCTCTTCTGAAATAGTAGCATATGAAGATCGTGATATGTAGAACCTCAAGAAGTCCCTACTATGGATTTATCTCGAAAGAGAAAACCCGCCTGGGTAAGATAAATCATACAAGATGCAGAGAGATGTGGATCTCCAGAAGGCTCCAGAAGAAGAAGCAAAAGATCAAAGCCATATTCCAGTTATGTTGCTTTAATGTGTGATCTTGTAGATCAAAAACCCACCAGCTATGAGGAAGTTGCACAGAAGAAAGAGTGGGTGAAAGAAATTATGGAAGAATACCAATCAATAATGAAGAATGATGTTTGGGATATAGTACCCAAACTAGAAAACAAGAGTGTGGTATCTTTGAAATGGATCCATAAGATAAAACATGCTACTAATGGAAGTATTGAAAAGTACAAGGCAAGGTTTGTGGCTAGAGGATTCTCTCAGAAAGAAGGGATTGATTATGAAGAGACATTTTCTCCATTACCAAGGTACACTTGCATCAGAACCATCATGTAACTTGCTTCCATGATGCAATGGGATCTACACAATATGGATGTAAAGACATCCTTACTGAATGGTATGATTGAGGAATAGGTTTGCATCGAAAAACCACAAGGATTTGAAGTCAAAGACAAAGTGACTCATGTATGTAAGTTGAAAAGGGCTCTGTATGGACTAAATCAAGCTCCTAGATCTTGGTATGGTAGAATAGGTAGATTCTTGACAAGCTTGGCCTTTACCAAGAGTAAAGTTGATCGTAAACTTTACATGAAGATTATGGATGATGAACCTGTCATACTATTAATGTATGTAGATGATCTATTTCTGACCGGAAATGGGAGACAGATCACAGAGAGAGAAGAATGTAGCTAAAGAATTTGAGATGAAATATATTGGATCGATGCATTATTTCCTCAAGATGGAAGTGTGGCAGAGCCCAAAAAGAATCTTTCTGAACCAAGGAAAGAATGTAATAGAAATATTGAAAATATTTGATATGTTGGATTTTAAAGCCATGGCCACACCCATGGACACCAACCTAAAATTGTTATATGATGAATCATCATAGTTAGTGGATATGAATTAGTACAGACAGATCATTGGGTCATTGGTGTATTTGACGAATACAAGGCCATATTTATGCTTTGTTGTGAACACCTTAAGTCAGTATCTAGTTAAACCTAGACGGTTTCACTTGATACTTGCAAAGCATGTGATGAGGTACCTAAAAGGTACGGTAGACTTGGGACTTTAGTATGGTAGAGAGAGTCATGAATACATATAGTATGGTTATACAGATTCATATTGGGAAGGAATTTCCACAGATAGAAAGAGGACCTTAGGTAGATGTTATTGTTCGGGATCTGCCATGATCTCACGGTTTAGTAAGAAACAGTCTAGTGTTTCTCTCAGTACAACTAAAACATAGTACATAGTAGCTTGCTCCGCTAGTTGTGAAGTGATATGGATTTAGAAACTGATGTAAGGACTATTTAACATGGATTTGGATACCACAGTGATTCTTTTGTGACACTAGAGTTGCATAAAGACAAAAGAGGATCATGTGCTCCATGATAAATCAAAGCACATAGAAATCTGATATTTTTATATAAGGGATATGGTACAAAAGGGAGCTATAAATCTCTAGTATGTGAGTATCGATGAGCAAGTTGTTGATGTATTGACCAAGCATCTATCTCGAGTAAAGTTTGAATATTTTAGTGATAAGCTTGGTGTAGTCCGAAACGACTTTCCTCGCAAGGAGGAACAATGACGATACTACAAAATTTCCTTGCAAGAAGGAATGATGAAGATATGGACAAGTCGAACATATGTACTATCCTTGGAAAGGAAGAACGGGTTGAAGATATGAACCCTCCTTGAACAAAGGGGTAGCAGGTTGATGATATGGATCCTCCTAGGAAATGGGGAGTGATGATAAGATTAGCATTGATGACAATGAAGCTCTAATATGAAAGAGTCCAAGTATTCTTGAATATGCTTACAAGGTCCAACATTCACTTGTGGACGATAGTATCCTCTCTCGAGGATGGTCTTGCAGGAAATAACACTTTGTTCTTGAGAGTGTTCCTTACTAGCTAAGGATGGCCCTATAGATGTTACCCTTGCATGGAGGGTACCCAAATTCATTTGTGTATATCATACTATAACATTCACTTGTGAATGATCCTATATTTCATGTTCAGGATGTCCTACAATGATTCCTTATGGACGACAGGGCTGACATTTAGGTGCAGTCAAGATCTGCTTTGCAAATGTTACTCTCGCATGGAGAGTGTAACTACATTTATATGTAGATTCCATAGAATAACACTCACTTGGGAGTGGTCCTTGCTTTAGTGCTAAGGAATCTCTATGATGATTTGTCACGGACGTCATAGTATAACACTTGCATGGAGTGGTCCTAACTATAATAGGGCGAGGATGTCCTACGATGAGGGCCTGCATCTAGGTGCGATCGAGATCTGATCTGCAGAAAATAATATTGTATGGAGAGTATGCCTATATGTGCATGTAGATGTCATAGTATAACACTCGCTTAGGAGTGGTCCTAGCCTTGAAGCTAAGGATTCTCAACGATGAGTCCTTACGGACTACAGGGCTTGCATCTAGGTGTGGTGGAGATCTACATTTAGTTGTAGATGATTCAATTGGTTGATACTATGGATTCTCCTTGTTAAGAGGGAGTAGGATGATGGAGGATTGCATCATCCTTGGAACTATGTCCTAAAGTGATAGGGATTGATCATCCTGAAAAGGGATCATGTGTACTGCAAGTAGCATGGAGGCAAAGGATCAAAAAGTATGAAGTGTTGTTGCAAAGGATCGATAATATCGAAGTGCCGCTGCAAAGGATCAAGAAGATCGAAGTGCTGCTGAAAAGGATAGAGAAGATCGAAGTGCTGCTACAAAGGATTGAGAAGATCGAAGTGCTGCTACAAAGGATCAAGAAGATCGAACTGATGCTGCAAAGGATCAAGAAGATAGAAGTGTTGCCACAAAGGATCGAGAAGATTGAAGTGTTGTTGCAAAATGATCAAGTGATCGTGTGCTACATAAAATGAAGACATTGAAGAGTAATTGTTCCAATTACTGATGAATGTTGAAAACTTCCTATGACACATAGATGTATTACCTCGATACTGCTGAAGATACTCTCTCTCGGTACTCCTATAGTTGATGATGTTGTCGTCAGTAGAATACCCTTCTCGTTAAGGGGAAGTGTTGAAATATTGTAACTTCAAAGGATATTCTAAATGTATTTTACCGATGTACCCCAAGGGATATGTTATTATTCCTCTGTCGGGATGTTACTATTGTAATTGGTCATCATAGAGTCATGAGGTAAATCCTCCATTGTAAGTTGGGTCAATAGTACCCCAATGAATAATATAAAATATTGTTTTGAGCCTTTCTAGGTGAAGTCGGCCCAGACAGTTTAGTGGGGCTGACTTGATTAGGGTGAAATTCAGTTGACTTAATGTGTATAAGTAGAGGAGTCATGTTCCTCATTAGAACATAGACTCACTCACTTGAGTAGTGAATAGGAGAGAGAGAGAGAGAGAGAGAGAGAGAGAGAGAGAGAGAGAGATCATCAAGGAGGAGAATATTTGTTTTCGGTTTTATCTTATACATCTTATACATAGGATATTTTTCTTGGGTTTTCTTCCCCTTGAGGGTTTCACAGGATAAATATTGTGTCTATCTTGTGATTGTGTTTCTTTCAGTGATTCTGCATATGCTACTGTTGTGAATTTGGATTAAACACTAATGATATCTAGTCTAGAATATGAAATCTTAACATGACCATGCGTACACCAAACTACCTTCTATGTTAACCATCTCTCTATTGGTTGTAAATAGTCCTTGTTAAATAAATGTAAATTCAAAAAATATTCTATTGTACTTTCATTATATTATTACTATTCCTCCTTTAGTAGATGGCATTAATGTAATTGGTCATGTAAAAGTCTTTAGGTAAAACCTCCATTATAAGTTGGGTCAATAGTACCCATAAAAGTATTTTATAAATGTCATTTTGAGTCTTCTTAGGTAGTTCGACTCTAATTAGATAATTAGACTGACCTAGTTAGGTAATTAAGTCACTCACTTGATGAGTATAAATAAGTGAGGATCCTCCCTCATTTAGAGACATCTCTCACACAAGTAAGTGCACAAGAGAGAGAGTGAGGAGGTTCACTGAAGAGAGGAAGTTTCTAGTCTTGTCCTTGGGGTTGTTCACAATACTTGGTCAAATTCTATATTGAGGAAGTTTTGTTGGGTTTTCTCCCCCGATAGGTTTCCCAGGATAAATCTTTGTGCTCTTTTGTATTGTTGTTCTTATATTTATTTTAGTGATACTAGTGTTATGGTTATGATAAAATGATGCTAAACGTATAAAGTTCTTGTATAACCATTAAATCTTAGCAATCCTCAATGTTATGCCCAATATTTTGGTAGTAACCACAATGTGGATTCCATGGTTGTGGATAGTTTTGTGCAATGTGACCCACTTAATTGCAATAGTAACACTATGAGAGATGACTATTCACATCATTTTTTTATGCTCTATAATATTGGTTTTTATTATAATTCCCTCTATTACTAGCCCTTATGGAATCTACTGTGAATAAATTCTTCTCAAAGCACTTAGTGAGGATGGGCAATGTGTGATAATAATTTTTATGGTGAGCACTTACCATGCAAAATTCACAATGTATAACTATACTATTGCTACTATATTTCTATAATAGTGGACACTGGTGGGGAATATGACCTATATTTTGAAATATTCCTTCATTTCCCATAACAAGATTAACAAAAACAATGGTATATCTCTAGAATATTGGAAAATATTTTCATAGATGACCTTATGTATTACATTGCATGTACCGCACTACCTCTCTTTCACTTTATGTTCCCTCCACTAACTCTTGAAAATTTTCAAATAGGGTTATAAACTAATACTAAGACTATTCCAACCCTAGGAGTAAGCCCGAGATCTATGCGTCAACCAATCCATTGATAGAATCCATTCACAATATAAATTCTAAAGCTTCCCACTACGTCAACAACAATTGTTTTAACAATGACATCCACAAATTAGGCAATAACTTGTCAATAAACTATTTCTTATGTTGAACCTCTTAGATGACAACTCAACTGAATAATCAAATCTCAAAACAATTGGCCATGCTTCTATATTATCTCTCCCACATTTTGCGTGATATATTTAAGTTTGCAATGTTATGTTATTTTTACTTTGGATTTTGAATCTTCTTCATGAAGTATGCTCATGGTTCAACCAAAGCCACTCTATGTAGAGAAGGATCACTCTACTTTCACTTCATATACCACTATAGTTATCTTCCACACACCATTTCTTAAAAATCCACCACTTGGGTCACATTTGTTGTTATCCATACATACCCAATGGAATCATAGAGGTGTTGAGGAATTTTTTTTCCAAATAGCGGGGTAAACAATGATAAATCAAGTAAACGTATGGTAGTCTCCCTTCCCATAAATCGTCTTTAATGCTAGAAAATATAACTTGAGAATTATGGTGATTGTGTATATGTTCTAGTAATTTCATCAAAGTGGAAGTTGATCACTAATTCCAATGCTTCCACTGTTGACCTAATCCAAACTTCAAAACCTGCACACCATAGCCAATATTATTCTCAAATCCAATTGATAATAAGTAAATCACTCATAACAAGAACTAATCTTAAAATGAAATAGGATATGAAGCTAATTTACCAATCCAAATGAAATATCATATTAACCAATTTATCATAGAATTACTTCTATTTTTGGTGGGGGGGAGATGATAGATCTCCTTTATTGATGAGAAACAACATAATACAATTTCATACCTGACCTTTTCCTATCAACACATTTTTTAACCATCATCTAGGTCCCTTTGAATTTGATCCATTAATGACACACTTTCTAACCATTGATCTTCGCTATGAACAATATGGAGAGGCGAACTGTGGAATTTGGACTTCACCACTTAGGAAGATGAAACTTAGAAATACGGGTTTATGATGGGAGATATATCTTAAAAAATCAAGAGAACATAATACTATTTCTTTAGAATTAGGATAATGTTGTCACGAGTTCCTTTATCTCCCCCATGAATCCTTATTTTATACATTTTATACATGGTTGAGATAGTTAGAGAAGAGTTCCAAGGATTTATGGGTGAGAAACTTCCAAAGGAACTATTTAGGATTCTGAAATTCACATAATTTATATTTTTTCATAAGTTTCAAGGCCCACACACCTTTATTTAAGGAAAGGAGTGTGTACATGCTCCTTACTCAAGGGAAAGGTGCATGTACTCTTTAAAATGGGATTTTTTGAAGCATTTTTAGACAAAGAAAAGTATTAGTGGTTTTGATGCAAGATATTCAGTCAATGACGACAATGGTGTGTCAAATTATGCTATAGAAAGAGGAAAACATGTTTCTTTATGTCTTTGTCACATTTGTTGTGAAATAGAGGAAGTCACAAAGAAGGCTCATTCAACTATGTGGTCATATTTCTTTCCTAATGATTATGAACCAACATGAATCCTAGGGTTACTAGTTATTTTATAACCAAAACTTCTCCTAAAACAAAACTTATAGTACTAGAAAATATCGAGGACAAAATATAATCCCCATTAGTGATACAACACTAATGATTCTCAAAACCATTGTAGAAGGTGTACTAATATTGCAACTAAAACAGATACTTACACTTTATACAAGAATGGCCACTAAATTTTGACCAAAATTACAAATTTTATAATCCTCTGATGTAGGATTGATTTATGTCACTACCACTTCAGTCTACTTCCTCAGTAGCATGAATCTTCATGGGTTTAGAATACTAAAAAAACACAAACTCAAACACCTCTTCTTGGTTATTCTCTTCCATGGATTTTGTAGTGACATTTCGGTTAGTGGGATCAACGAGCATCTCTACACCCATCGACCAAGTACCCATTTATCCCACATCATCATGCATTGACCTTCTCAAATATTTTTAATTTCCTACCCCATAAATGTAGCATAGAGGGGTGCATGGACTCCATAGAACAAGGAAGATAGTATGTAAGTGGACAGACAATATTTTATGGCATAACCATTAGTCTCAGTGGGTGAAATGTGGACAAACTAGGATCCAAGACATTAGACTAGGAACTAGAACCATTTTCACATTGAACAACTTACACTAAACACTTGAAAACTTATGCAAAGATTATTAACCAACTTCAATATAGGAATTATGTTCCAACACCCCCCCTTAAGACAAAATGGTTGTGAGCAATTATTTAGGGCCCAAGCAACAAGGCTTATGGTCACCCTTTACATTATTAATCCATGTGAACTAAGGAAAAGGATAAACCACATGGGGAAAATCCTCCCTAAACAATGGACATGAAAGAGAAACCAAAATATGTATACACTCCAAACTAAATGAATATGTCTGGAGGAATATTATTCTTGGGAAGAAGTAGAATGTGCTCAACCAACTCAGGAATATGTGCACCTGCATGATGAATCCTGGGACTATGTAGAACAACTGAAATGCAATAATAGTATAGTAAAGGATGCTCTTCTGACTTGAACTTCAAACCAACCAGGGTGTGATGTCCAAAACAGACTTGAAGTGCTTGAGAATAAGTGACCCCGGGAAAATCATAAGGCTTTTGAAGCATCAAATTTGAAAGAAGGTTGTAATAAGATCCAAGAAGGTGGAACAAGAGTCCCAAATGTGCCATTGTGATGGCTAAGGGTTATCCATATTCAAATGAACTTGAAGCAATTCTACTAGTTAGGGTGTAAGAATACATAGGAAGAAAAAGAGTGTGAAGCAATGAGAGATATTCACTTGACCTCCAAACTTCTCATTGACCATATTTTGAACCAATACTCTCATGTGAAAAAAACTTGTCTTCTAGAGAAGGCTCACTATGATTACCAACTAGCAACCCATGTTCATCATTCGTGATAGAAGACTTAGAGGAGAAAGACATGGAATGGAGAGATAACTCTTCAACAATATTGATGGCAGTAACTCATATGCTATCTTCATGAAAAATAGCTTCTTGACAAAGAGAGCAAGACACAAAGGAAGAAACTTGAGTTGTATCATTTGTTGAATCTCTATATACTTCTTCTTCTTCATTTTGAACAACTTCATAAGAAATCAAATCCATGAAGCTATTGTAGGCACCTATAAACAAAACTTGGAAATCTATTTTGGAAGAAAGAATAGAAACCCATAGGCTCTAATACCATGTAAAATTTGGATTGCACAACATCACAACATAAGTTCTTGTTCATGTGCATATCCAATCCTAGATCTAGATTCAATTGAGCATGATTCACTTATATTTAACCAAAGAGAAATACAAGAAAATAGAAGAAATATGAAGAAAATATTAAGTAGAACACAAGAGTAAAACAATCAAGTGGATTGATCTTCCATTGGGTTTATTGAGCAAAACCCCATTACAATATATATCCATTATTACATGCAATACCTTGGGTAAATACCATGGGTCCAAGAAAACATATGAGTAGTTCACATTAATGTTGGCTTATCTTGACTAATTACCCCAATCTATGACATTGTGCCAATCGTAACTCCAAGTAGTGGCCATAATGAGCTAAAATAAACCTATATTGACCATGAAGTGGTTAGGCTAGTCAACAAGTGTGAAAGGAACCATCATGAGAGCGCTAGAGGTGGTTTAGTGGCTTGGTTTTGGACCATTAATGAGCAAATTGACCAAATCCTCAAGAGGGCACACCCAGTCTCCTTAAAAAGGGGAAATGCAATAAGTACCCCATAAATGTAGAATATAGGGGTGCATTGATTCCATAAAACAAGTAAAAGAGTGTATAAGTGGACAAACAAGCTTTTATGGCATAATCGCTAGTCTAAGTGGGTCAAATGTGGACAAACTAGGATCCAAGACACTAGACTAGGAACTAGAAGCATTTTCACATGGAACAACTTACACTAAACATTTGGAACCTTATGCAAAGATTATTAACCAAAGTCTAGATAGGAATTATGTTCCAACACTTTTTAAGTGAAATCGATGTCATATCTATGGGAATGTGGCATCTAATTTTGCATTATCCTTTAAGTGGAAGGTTTGGGACGGTAAAATAGATAAAGTATGGAAGTAGAAGGTTGTTTAAGGATGCAAGAAAGGGAGCCTAGGTCCTATATGTGGAACAGTGGATGAAGAAATTTCCATGAAGGAAAAGGATTCGAAGATTATCCTTGACTCATCAACTACTAACAAAGATGAATTGATTGAGAATATTGATGGTGAGTATCATGATTATGAAGCCATGTCATGTAAGCTTAATGTTTCCTTGAAGCCTCTTTGTATTTATCCTAGTGAAAATCTACTTCCAAGTTTAGTCTTTTTATTAGTGGTGATGGTGTCACTCCAAATGAAAATAGGGTTTATTATTTATCTCCTAAAAACATAAAAGAAAACTCAGTATGTCAAAAGGAGGGGTTTCATTCCTCATGGTCAAAGGTCTATAGTCCAAACCCTGAAACTCCTTTAATTATAAGATATGAAGTTAAGGAGGATGATCATGGGTATAACTTAAGATCTAGAAAAGGGGATAATATGATTAATAAGGGAGGTTTGGGAGATAAGGAAATACCCTATATCTACATCAAGAAATTAACAAGAGGTTGGAATCTATTCAAGGAGGATAGGTTTCATAAGGTTTGTAAGGAATTTGATGGTCGAAAGGAACAGTTTTCAGGGGAACTTAGAGAAGTTAGATCCTGGTTTAAAGTTATCTAAAGATGATTATGTCTCTTAGTTGTCGAGGTTTGGCTAGCTTAGCCAAAAATTTAGTGCCGCATAGGATTATATAGGTTTAGCGTCCTGTTGTTATCTATCTTCAGGAACTCATGTGTGATGGTGGGGGTATAGTTAGATATTTACAACAAGTTTTGGAGCGGTGGTGTTTTGAGTATGTGGATTCTAAAGTAGAGTGGGTGGTCTAGTTGTTGGATGGAGGAGTAAGTGTATATAGCAGTTTAAAAATGCTTGTTTGGTGGGTTTTGGGTTAGGATTATCGCTTTAATCCATTGAATTAGGATCAAATTTTTGGTTTGTAAACATTTATGGTCCATATTAGAACATAGATTCTTATTGGGATAGTTTGTTTCTAAAAATTATATAGGGAGAAAAAATTTGATTATGGGAGGAGATTTAAATTTTTCACTAGGATCATCTAGAAGTTGGGGTCCTTGTGCTCAGGATGGCTCTTTATCTGATTATTTCTCAAAGAAGATGGAGGAGGAGGGGTTAATTGATATTGAACCATCAAATTTGAAGCAAAATTGGACTAACAAGAGATCTGTGTATATGATATAATTGGCAAAAGACTGAATCATTTCTTGGTATCTAAAGATATGTTGGATAAGCCATTTCGACTTAGGCAATGGGTGGGGAATGTAGGGGAGTATGAACATTTTCCTATTTTCTTTGAGATAAATGATGGAAGTAAAAACAATTTCTGTCCTTTCATATTCAATTCTAACTGGCTAATGGATGCATGGTTTACTAAACTACTAACATAATGTTGGGAACCTTTTGATATATCTTCTTAGGTATCTCCTTTTGTTCATTTTGAAAATAACATGAAAATATAAAAGAGACATCTATCACGTGGTCAGTACATAAGAAAGAATCCGAGAATTATGATATAAAACATATTGAATCTATGTTGGTGGAGAAATACAATGAAAATGATTTTGGTTATTATTCATAGGAGACAAAAGAGGAAATTGTTGGTATGGAAACACAAAGAAGGAAGATATTGGATGATCGTGAAGATGAATTAAGATTAAAAAATAGAGCATTGTGGTTATCTTGTGGTGATGACATTTTTTAACCATTCTGTTAATTATAGGAAGAATATAAATTCTATATGGAATATTAAATCTGATTAGGGAGAAGAAGTTGAAGGAATTGAGCATATTTCAAGGGGAGGAATTCATCAATTTGACACTTTGTTTAAAGTGGAAGAGCATATATCTTTATAAGAGACTATGAATATTTTCCAATATTTCCCTTCTAATGTATCTAAGGAAGATAATGAAATGATTATGGAAGAAGTTACTATAAATGAAGTACAAGGAATTTTGGCTTAGCTCAAGAAAGATAAAAGTCTGAGTTCGGAATGGGATTCCCTTGGAATTTTATTTGGGACTTTCTGATGTTTTGGTTCTAGACTTGATGTTGATTATAGGATAATCTAGAAAGAGTGGGAAAATATCAACGGTATTCAATTCGATCTTCATAGATTTAATTCCAAATTCTAATTCTCCGAAGAGTTTTGAGGACTTTAAACCAATATCACCGTGTAATTGCATTTACAAGATCATTGCTAAAGTCATATCTACTAGGATAAAGAAAATATTAAGTAACTACATATTGGGTGGACACTTTAGGTTCTTTCCTAGACGTCAGATTCATGAAGCTATTGGAGCGGTTTAGGAGGATATGCACACTATAACACAAGAAATCTCAAGCAATGGTGATTAAAATAGATTTGTCCAAAGCATATGATATAGTTAACTCGATGTGTATTCGGGTGGTCCTATCACAGATGGGGTTTACAATTCCTTTCATTTCTTGGGTGATGGGATGTCTTGTTTTTGTTTCTTTCACTATACTTATAAACAAGTATGCTTCGTATTTATTTCATCCAAGCAAGGGTATTAGACAGGGATGCTCATTATCCCCGCTTATTTTTCTTATTGTTGCAGAAGGTCTAGGAAGGGCCATACTTGAAGCAAAAAAAAGGGGGAAATCATTGGTTTTCGATATGGAGATCAGATATGTCTAACATGTATTTTATTTGTTGATGATATCATATTATTTTCAGACAGATCATGCAGAGATTTGGAAAAGTTTCATGATATTCTAAAGGTTTTCTATTTGGCTTTGGGTATGAAGTTAAACTCAAGAAAAATTTCTATCTTAATTATAGGTATTGAAGATAGGGAAGTTAATTACATAATTAATATGTTTCCATACATAGTATCTCCTATTTAAGATGGATTGACATATTTAGGATTTAATTGAAAGATGAATCCATATGTTAATAAGGATTGGGATTGGCTTATCTCAAAATGTGAAGAAAGAATACAAAATTGGAGTCATCGATGGTTGTCTAAGGGAGGAAAAGTAGTACTAGTTAAATCTGTTTTAGAGGCAATTCCTATATTCTTGATGAAAGTTTTGGATTCCTACATGTATTATAAAAAAAATTAGAAGATTATGTTACAAATTTTTGTGGGTTGTTAGTTTGGAACTGAATGGTATGGTGTGGACAAAATGGAAATCTTTGGCTCTCCCTAAAATCAATAGATGGCAGGAATTTAAGATTCCTGCACTATTCTCAAAATATTTGGTAGCTAAAAATGTATTGTGAATGATTAAGGGTGATGGTTTGTGGGTATAGATTGTTGTTCGAAAATATATTTATCCACATTCAGTTCTGAATAGTTTTGGTGTTTGGAAAAGGTTTGAAGGAATAAATATAGAAGGCAGTAATGCAGTCTTTTGATATTATAGGTTTGGATTTAATTTGGAGGTTGGGGGATGGTTTATTGGTGTGTTTAGGTAAGGATCCATAGGTGGAATGTAGCCCGAGGTATATTCTTCATGAGCATATGACTATGTTCTTACAGGACAAAGGATATACTAGTCTTAATAGTATTTTTTTATCCAAGTGTTTCATCATTTGGGATTCAAGGCTGGTTAACAGTGGAAGCAGTAGGACTTTCTGATAATGACACAAATGTATGGAATGATTATATATCTGACTTAAAAAGAAGCAATGTTCGGATAGGTGGAATCTTAGATGCTCTAGTATGGATTTTTTCTTCAAATGGCGAATACGCTCCAAATATGGATACATATATTTGATTTAGGATATGGTGAATTCTGAACCAATTTGGTGGTGAAAATATGTTGGGCAATATAAGTGCCCAATGAAAACTAACTTATATTCATGTGGTTTCTTCTATCGAACAAGACACTTACTTGGGATGTACTTAAAAGGAAAGGAAGAGAGGGACCTGCAAGATGTTATTTGTGCCAAAATGAGGAAGAATCAAACTTCCACATTGTTGTTGAATGTTCTTATCCAAGGACTCTATGGTCTGAAATTGAAAAGAAACTAAATTTGCAAGATTTATGGATAGGTGATTCAGTGGAAACATGTATAAAGGAGTGGGGATTTAATGACGACCTTGAAGGTATCAGATCTCTTCCTTTGATTGTTTCTTGGGAATCATGGCTTCCCAAGAATTTAATTTGTTTTGAGTATTTCTTTGTATTTCCTATCAAATGTGCTTTACAAATTTTAGAATAATCATTTATTACCCACATGACAATGTGAAGATCAAAATTAGACAAGTAATGGAAGAAGAAATTGATCGTAACAAACCTTGGGTTTTTTTATGGAGCAACTCAAGGTGAGCCAAAGAGATGTGGTGCAGGTGGATTAATCTATATTTCGGACAAGCATTGGTTCAATTTTAAAGCGGGCCTTGGGAATGGTACTAACGACTTTACAGAATTGAGTGCCTTAAGACTTCTTTAATGGTTGGTTGTGGAAAAAGAGGTTCAAAATATCCATATTTTTTACGATTCACAAATCATCATTAAGTGAATTACTAGACAAAATAGGATTCATAATGTCGAGTTGGTTCTTTTTATTGGAAGAGACTCAAAGACTCAAATATATGATGGAAAATGTGGATATAAAGCACGTATACAGGGTAAGGAACAACTTGGTGGATGAGTTGGCAAATTCAGATGTTGCGATGCTGGAAGGTTCTTGGTACATTACTGAAAATATGAATTCAAATTAATCAAGATACTATCATGATCCATTTTAAAATTGAACATTGATTGATATTGATGATTTGGATGGAAGGTTTTTGTTTTTTATTCCAAAGATGAGATGTTATGATACCATTAATACGAAATTGTTTTGGAAATTTTGAAGCGCAAACAATGGTTAGAAATGTTTGAGGAAAGTATTGTATATGATGAACAAATGTAATCTATTTAAAATAAATAAAAATTATGAATTTTTTTTTGGGGAAAAAATCTTGAATAAAGAATGTCAACAAATAAATGAAGAAAGAAAAAAAGTTATTATGAATATTTCAATTAACTATATTAAAAGAAATTTGAAAAATTCTTCTAGTTTTAAGAAAGAAAATATATATAAAGAAATTGGTAATTAGTTTCTATAAANAAAGAGAATATATATATATATATATATATATATATATATATATATATATGAAAAAATCAATAATTAATTTTGAATTATTTAGATAACTTTTAATTAAGATGTGATGTCATATTTCAAAAATTGTATTTAACATTACACAAATTTATCTTTCAAAGAGTATATTTAATATTGGAAATTTGAATATGAATAAAAAGATATAAAAATTATATCTTATCTCTCGTTACTATTAAAGTTATATTAAATTTTTTAATTATTTTTATTAATATTTTAATTTAAATATATTAATAAATTGTATTATTAATTTTTTTTTAAATTAAAAGTTATAAAAATTATCCAATATTAATTTTTTAAATATATTTATAAATATTTATATTTAAATTATACTAATTAAATTTTTATTATTTTTGTTTTTGTTTTTGTTAAGTCAAAAGGCTAGGAATACTATCCATTATTTCCATTCTCCACCTCGTTCAATAATGTTGCGAGTGAGTAATGTTGACAAAGTTAGAGAGAATATACTTGAAACAAGGACATGATATTCGTTTATAATTGTTTTTTAACGTTGACAAAGGTGGAGAGAATATTCAGGTTTATACTTGAAACACGGACAAGATATTGGCAAGAACATGATATTCGTTTTATAATTGTTTTTGAGTAGTTTAGTTTTTTATTTTGATTATATCAAAACTTTTAATTTGTTTATAATAATAAAACAATTTGGAGAGAAATAAGATATTTATTTTGTATTTTTGTGAATTTAGGTAAACAAAAAATATTTTTATATATTTTTAATCTTAATTTTAATTAATTAAATTAAAAATATTATATATAAAATAAAATTTAGTTATCAGCTCAAAAGTCATAAAAAATAAAAATAAAAGAAACATCACAAATAAATAATGAAACATTCCTACCATGAAACATTCAAAAATAAAGGTTTAAAAAAAATAATAACATGTCATGTCATTACATTGAAACAATCAAAGTATTTTCAAATAAATACAATGAAACATTAAGAAAATATAATACCCCATCATCTCATAAAACAAAAAGGGATGTCACATATAAATATAATGAAACATTCAAAGTATTCTCAAATAAATAAAATGAAACAATCAAAGAGAAAGGCTCGAAGAAAAGGTATAATAGCCCGTCATCTCATGAGCCAAAAAAGAATGACACATTTGAAGAAAAATTCTAAGCAAGTACAATTAAGAAACAAGTGGCTATGTATAGTATTACCTATTGATGAAGAAAATTGCAAATTTGTATGGGATAGATGTATTAGAGTTTGACATGACAAAATTGGGTTATTATGGAAAAAATCTTTTCTACCCAGTGATTATTTTTGAGTTGTAACATTCTCTCATATGAATTGCTTATGAAATTTCTTAAACTTTGTGAAAATATAGATGACAAAGATACTCCAACTTCTTGTGTTGAGAGACTCCTAGCTCCTTCTTTCTACTTGCAAGTAGATTTACAAGGAAATATGTTAGAGGTTTCAAATCTCAAAATATTTAATTACAATTGTTGCATCAAACACCAAGGTAGCGTACTTAAAAACAAGTAAGTTTACAAGGCAATATGGTTGAGGTTTCTAATACAAAGGTTTCAACTATTGTTTGTGTAGAAAGTTTAGCATTCATAGACTATATAATAAGAGAGAATAAAAAATATGAATGCACGAGGAAATCATTATCTAATATGAAGTCAACTTGTATCTAATTTAAAATGCTATGTATGCATATATTTTGCACATACTAATAGTAAAAGGAAGCATGTTGAAAAAAGTAATGGTCGCAAATGAAGCCAATCCTTATTGGTTAGGTTCGGTCTGCAAAGTGTTTATATAAAATATATCATCTTGAATAAAACAATCCATGAATTTACTAATAAGTAAGATTTAGATGGTTAGTTGGTAGTTAACAATAACAGAAAATAGCTCGCTTCAGGAGTCGCGCCCCAGCACCGACCTGCTCGTAGGGTTTTTGCAGGTGCTCGATCTTCTCAGGCTGCCCCATGGCTACGCCTGGGGGAGGGCTCTCCCCTCCCTCTGCTCCTCCCACCACCGAAGAAGCTTTCAGAAGGCTACTTAGGTTGCCTGGTCTCATCCCGGTGGTCCCTTCCATCCCGAAGTTCATCAAGAAGCTTGATGCAGTTCCTGAAATTGACCTTCCTTGTGAACAACCCATCAAAATCGCTCTAGCTCTAGCTGAGCGAGGATTGGTAGGCCAGTTCATGGGGCTTTGGCCTTCATCTAAATCCACAGACGACTGGATCCAAAGGAACTGGAGACCCCAGCTAAAGAGCAGTGTCACTTGCTACCCTGTTGGTCGAGGGTTCTTCATATTTGAGTTCATTACTAAAGAAGATCGCGATCTTATATTCAGAAATGGCCCATACTTCATGGGTTCTCAAGGGCTGTATCTCAATAGAAGGACTCCAGATTTCAATGCGGAAGTAGATGTACCAAAGGAAGTTCCAGTGTGGGTAAGGCTCCCAAACCTCCCAGTTTACTGCTGGAACACTCAAACCCTAGAAAAAGTTAGGAACGCTCTTGGGAGATAGATTGACAAAGCTAAAAACAAGGGCCAATACTCTTGCGCCAAAATATGTGTAGAGGTCGACCTTGAAGTAGGGCTTCCGGAGGCAGTAAAACTAAAACTTGGAGATTGGCACCATTATCAAAAGCTTGACTATGAACAACTTCTGTTCAAATGCCGCCAATGTCATGAACATGGACATTTTCAGAGAAATTGCCCCAAAACACAGGTACCTGAAGAAGGAGATGGATGGCAAAAAGTCAAGAAAGGGAAAACAAGTACCAAAACTCAGGAAAAAATATCTGCAGTGGATATTCAAAATCAGCCTTCAAGCTCAATCAAACCCCCCCAGGAAGCCACCAAAGATGCACCAATCGTAATCCCAAATGATGAGGAACTATAAGAAAACAAAGATCAAAAGGGAAAGGACCCAGCCATGGCAAGCGTTGATGGAATCCGAATGGAAAAGCAAATTAGCAGAAACGAGGTTGACTCCCAGTTCGTAGATCAACTAGAGCCAGGGGAAATTCCTAATTTGAGGGAGGCTGAGGCCCTTGGCTCCTCCAAAGAAGCTAATCAAGATCCATTGCCACGAGAAACAGATCTAGGTGAAGAAACGGATGAGGGCTCCACATCTAGCAGTCTGCATACTATTCCCATCAAAAATCCAAGAGGGAGGAAGTCGAAAAAGAAAAAAAGAGAGGAAGAAACATATCTAGCTGTCCTTGAGGGGTCACAAAAAACTCTAAAAGGTCTCATGCACACTAGATCTAAAAAAGGAGCACCCTCGGCCTTAAAAGAGGCCAACCCCTTCTCCCATAGTCCCTAATGTGGTACATTTCCTGGAATTGCAAAGGCCTAGGATCTTCCCTAAAAGAAGAAGCAATGAAAGACCTTGTTCGAATTCATAAGCCTGAAATTTTGCTTGTCCAGGAAACAAAAATGGAGGAAACAACTATCCTCTAAACTAGAAAAAGTTCTGGAAAACAGGTTCTGGGGTTGCCAACAGCTCCAGAGGTGCTTCTGGAGGAATAGCCACCTTTTGGGATTCCTCTCTGTATGATATTGAAATTGAGGTACGAACGTTGCACTGGATTTTCACAAAGCTCATCCACAAACTGTCTGGATGCACTGTAAGTCTATTCAATCTCTATGTCCCAGTTTTGCATTCAGAAAAAAAACACTGCTGGAACTCTTTAGAGTCCTTCCTTAACATGCAGCAATTAGAAAATATCATAGTAGCTGGAGATCTGAACGTCACCCTGGCTGCTAATGAGAAAAAAGGCGGAACCCCGGTCTGAGATCCATCGAGGGAATGGGTTGAAGACATCATCCTCGGGTGGGATCTGATGGATATAAAGCCTGTCAAAGGAAATTTTACTTGGATGAACAAGAGAATTGGACCTAGCCATGTCGTAGCCAGGATTGATAGGTTCCTAGTCCACTCTTCTTTTCTCTCCATGGGCCTCTTAGCCTCTTCCAAAATCCTCCCCCATTGTACCTCCGATCACAAGCCCATCCTTCTTGACCTTACTCTCGATCAAGATCTTGGCCCGATTCCCTTCCGTTTCAGTCCGCTCTGGATCCAACATGATGATTTTTTGCATGTAGTCGCCTCCTCCTGGAATACCCCAACAATTGGATCACCGTCCTTCGTCTGGGAATCAAAACTAAAGAGGCTCAAAATCAATCTGAAAGAATGGGCAAGGCGCATCCCCTCACCAATTTCAAAAAGGAAAATCGCTCAAGCTGATTTGGAAACGCATCAAGACCACATGGACTCCTCTCCAGCGTCTGATCTTCTTCTAAGAAAGGAAGAAAACCTTCAGAAAACATACTTTGCGGCCTGCAGAATAGAAGAAAATTATTGGAGACAAAAATCTCGAATCAGCTGGCTCCTGAGTGGGGACAAAATACAAAATATTTTCATAAGCAAGCTGAGGCCCGTAAGAACTACAACGCTGTCTCTGAAATTAATTTTGAAGGCGAGTTGATAAAATACTTTGTTGGCATCAAGCAAGCTGCTATGGAAACCTTTAAAGATCTTTTTACAGCCCCCATAGAGGAACCGATTGACATTTTCTCTCATCCTTTCGATCTCATTCCTCACCTTATCAGAACCAAGGAAAACAACTTTCTAATTGCGCCTATCACCATGAATGAGTTTAAAGATGCCCTTTCTATAATGAAACCGGACAGAGCTCCTGGCCCGGACGGTTTCACCACCAAATTCTTCACGAGCTGCTGGTCAATAATTAAAATTGATCTCTTAAAAATGGTCCAGTACTCGCAAAAGGTAAACAAACTGGGAGGCAGCACCAACTCTTCCTTCCTTGCTCTGGTCCCGAAAGAAAAAGGTGCCACTACCTTCAATCGGGTCAGGCCCATATCGCTGTGCAATACAGGGTACAAGATTATTACCAAAATTATAGCCACCAGGGTTAAAAGGATACTTCCAAGAATTATCCCGGAAAATCAAGGAGGATTCATCAAAGGAAGGAAAATCCTCAACAACATCATTCTGGTCCAAGAAGCAATTCACTCAAGCTATCAACGAAATGAGAAAGGTATGGTCATTAAACTTGATTTAGCTAATGCTTTTGACCGTGTTAGACATGAGTTTCTGTTTGTAGTTATGGCTAAATTTGGCTTCTCAAGAGACTTTAGAAGCTGGATCAAAGGATGTATAGGTGATCCCTGGATTGCCCCTCTTGTTAATGGAAGACCCACATGTTTCTTCAAAGCCTCTAGAGGCCTAAGGCAAGGCTGCCCTTTGTCTCCCCTCCTCTATGCCATCCAAGCATCAATGCTCAGCTTCCAACTCAACCTTAGTCAGGAACTCCACTTGCTTCCTAGGCTAAGAATCATTAACAATGTTCGAGACATCAACCATGCCCAATTTGCTGATGACATGCTGTTGTTAGGGGGCACATCCATCCATTCTGTTGAACATTTTAAAAATGAGTTGGACGTATACAAAAAAGTATCCGGAAGTAAAATTAACTTCCTTAAAAGCAAAATTTTTAGCTGGAAGTGCTCAGCCAAAGAACTTAGGGACATCACTAGAATGCTTGGGATGGATGGAACTACAGACTGGGACAACTTCATTTATCTAGGCATCCCCATTTGCAAAAACAAAGTCAAGCCAGCAAGATGGGAGCCTATTTTAGACAAACTCAAAGTCAAAATCCAAAGATGGAATGCCAACTGGCTCAACCTTGCAGGTAAAACCATTCTTATAAAAGTTGTTCTAAATAGCATGCCAATCTACCAATCATCTATTTTACTTGCCCCAGGGTCATTAATCCGAAATATTGAAGGGCTTCTTAGAAAATTCATCTGGGAAGGGGGCAAAGGGAATGAAAAGAAAATCCACCTTGTCAGCTGGGAAAAGATCCAAAAACCACGTGATGAAGGAGGGCTCCAGGTGAGAAGTTTACCTACCCAAAACCTAGCGCTAGGAGCTAAGATACTCTGGCAAATGATCACATGTAAAGAAACGTGGAGCAAGAAAGTTCTCCGCAAAAAATACTTCCCGGGAACAAGGAAGAGGTGTCTTGACTCGCAGCCACCAGTCAGAAATGGCTCACCAATTTACAAATTATGCATGAAAGTGTTACAGCCTTTTAAAAAGAATCTTTATTGGATACCTGGGAATGGGAAATCTATCAAAGTTTGGGAAGACTCCATTATGGGAGAAACTCCAATTGGGCTATGCAAGGAAGTAAACAACATCAAACGTTGGCTCTTGGATAAAGGGGCCACCACGTTGTGGGATCTGTCGGATTGGAACGATAACAACTGGAATGGATGGGATTTAGGCCACTTCCCCCCTGAACTCAACATCGAAGCTGAAGCTCTTATGGCTCTTCTCCAAGGCAAGTCTCCAATCAAAGAAGATACCAGAGATAGAAGAGGTTGGGGTAATAATTCTGGAAATTACTCAACTTCAAAAGGTTACAAGTGCATTCCAGCAATCTCTTATGCTGCCCCCAACCCTGTGGTTTGGAAATTCATTTGGTCTAAAACCTTCATCCCGAAAATTGATATCTTCTGCTGGTCAATGGTCCACAAAAGCATCCTTACAGGAGACAATCTTAAGAAAAGAGGAATAGCAGGTCCAACCCGCTGCCCTCTCTGCAATCACAATGAAGAAACTTTGGATCATATAATGCTTGACTGTCATTTCTCCAAAGAGGTGTGGTTGAAGGCCATGAACCTAAATTCTGGCATCAATCTCCGTCTTTCGATCCAGGACCTCTTCTCAAACTGGATGGACCTGTCTCCGTTTCTTTTAGCAAAAAAAACTCTACTTCAAACTGCCTGGAATTGGCTACCAAAAGCCATTTGTTGGAAAATCTGGATCGAGAGAAACAATAGAATTTTCGGGGATCAAGCAACTCAGCCTTCGAAAGTCACAGTTCAGGAAAGAGCAATCCTTAGGGAAGCTCTGGATAACAATCTTTCTATAGATCACTCTCCTAATCTTCTGCCTGAAGAGTCAAATTGGTTAAGTTCGATAGTCTCCAACCTTTAGAAGCGAAACCTGACCAATCAGCCTACTACAGAAATTTGGGAAATAAGGCTGGACGAAACCGAGTTCAAAAGCTGGACATCCACTCTGAATGAGCCATGCCTCTTCTTTGACGGAGCATCAAAGGGAAATCTAGGCTTAGCTGGTGGTGGCGGTGTGATCTTCTCGTCCAATGGAAAGGTTCTCAGTAATTATTCTTGGGGCCTTGGCACTGAAACTAATAATGTAGCTGAATTTTGCGGGCTCTGGCAAGGCTTAAGAATCGCACTCTCCAAAGGAATTACCAAGCTCTTGGTTTTCGGGGACTCCTGACTTCTGATCAATGCCATTATTAAAAAGAAGAGGCCCTCCGATCTTAAGCTTGACCAAATCTACCAGAAAATCCAACTCCTAAGCAAAAACTTCCAAAACATAAGATTCTTCCACGTTCTCCGTGGGATGAACTTGCAGGCAGATAAAGACGCCAACAAAGGGACACTGCTTGGCAGAGGTATATTAAGCATTGATGGAAATGTTCAACGATGTGATGCCCCTTAGCTGTTAAAGATTCATGATCCTTTTCCAGCGTTCTCTTTCGTTTAGCTCTGCAAATATGGTTCACATTTCCTCATGTATTTGCCAGGGAATCGCTGCAAATCGTAGTATGTCAGGAGTTCCTCGTGACTTATGGCCCCTCCTCTCCTGTTACTTAAGAACTATATCTCTCTCACATTGATACAACATTATTGTTAAAGGATATGTGGCATTAATCCCCAGTAAAGAAGTCTATGCAACCAAGGTGAATTTGCTGAGATCGGTCACTCCTAGTGCTACTCGTTCGCGCCCTCTGAACCAAGAAAGACTCCCCACAATGGCGTCCCTCGGATCCTCAAGCTCTCGTCCATCAGCAGATGAAAGGATAGAGTCGCTGGAGACCTCTATGGGACGGCTCAGAGCTCGTTTAGACAACCAAGACAAGAGTTTGCAAGCTACCAACAAGGCTGGAGAACAAGCCTGGGATCTTCTCAATGAAGATATAAGGAAACTTCATGAAGATCACTCTACCTCTACTGAGAACCTGGATGATTTCAAGGAAGAAACTCGCACCAGCTTCAAGGATGTGGCGATCACCCATGGAGACTTTGGGAAAAGAATTAGTGCTTTGGAAACGGCAGTCTCCAAACTGATGGACAAGATTGGCAAATGAAATCTATGCAGAATGCTCTCTGACCTCTCTCTTCTCATGCTGCTCCATCTGTTATGCTGTCTCGTAGCTCTGTCTATTTAAATAAATGTAATCAAGCCGTTGGAAGGCTTTGGATTCCTAGTATTGACTAGTTATAGACTCCTGCTCTTCTATGTAACTCTTCTCCTCTGTATTAGCCTACGGTAGCTGTTTTACCATTTTCAATATATCCTACTCCTATGTTTTAGTTAAAAAAAAAACAATAACAGAAAATAATTTTACTATATGGTTGGATCTTGAAGAAGTTTATCAATCATGTGCAAGTAGGAAAGCTCCGTGCTTGATACTTTGAAAGAAATATTAGATACGACTCATGAGTCCTCTCCTCCTCTCCTCCTCTCCTACTTTTTATTAATTAAATTCCAATTAAGTTATTTATAAAAATAAACTAGCATTCCCCTAAAGTGGGGGAAATGAAACACCGAAGAGAACTTCAATATGTTGTAAAAATGAGAGAAAGTTGTGCGTAGATAATATGAGTTTATGTGATGAAAGTGTGTCTAGTGAATCTATGATAGGCATAGCAGCCAATCAAATTTAAAGAAAAATTTAGTGCAAGTAATAGAAACCCGTGTAATCGATGGCAAGTAAAACAATAAAGGGCTAGGTAGTTATCAAGTTTGACTCTATTAGATTGGTAATCAACATTGTTATTTCATTTCGTAGGGGGAGTTCAGGGATTGAGGGTTGCAATTTTAAGTGTGGAAGGGATGAAGAATGAATGTGTGCCTCTTCCTTTTTTCGAAGTGTGACTATGAAGTGCTTTTCGTCTTTGCATAGTTGTTGGAGAAGAACGATGGTGCAAATCGCATTCCTTCTAATGTTGTAGTGTGTGACATTGCCATGAAGGTTAATGAACATTACAAAACTATAGAATGAACATAAACAAAATCAATATACAAAAGTGTAAACCTATATTTCTTCAAACAATAATAGGATGATTCCATGAAGGTGGGTAACACTTTTTGGCCAAATTTGGCGATGAAAACCTAATTTTTTACTCATGTGCTAGATAGAAGCCATCGAAACGCATATATTCCATGTGAATTTTGACTTGCAGTAAAAAAACAAATTGTAGAATATTATGTTGCCTTCCCAATGATATTTTTTTATAAATATTTCGATGTCATTCAATGTGTGAAATTTTGCATTTAATGAACTGTGTGACCTTAAAAATTTGAAGAATTTAATAAGTGGCTCGTGTCCAACCCCAATAATTCAATCTTACATTAATAATAAAAAAAATTATACGAGAATGATCTACACAAAATGCATTGTGGTTTGCATATTATTTTGTTAATTTATTTCACTATATACAATTATTTATTATTTTTCGAAAGTGACCACATCTAATTTCAGCATCATTTTATACTTTTTTTTCACTGTTTTAAAAAATTGAAAAACCAAAGATACCCTTTTGAAGACGACGCGTTGATGTGTGGGCTGTGTATTTTTCCAAAATTTTTGGATGTGTATTTTTTACCCTACATATTTTTCTTTGAGCTGCTTCGAAGTTGTTGTTAGGCTTTCTAATTGTAAGTTTTAGAACTAATTTAAAAAAAAAACTATATGAATGCCAAAACGCATGCATGAAACCTCAATGGATAGAGGATTCGGTGATGAATCTATCGGTATGAACTCCGCTTAGTTGTGTGCCATGAATGGCAGCATTTACACCCCTAGAAGACACAGAGAAACATTTTTTTCCTGTAAGAGGGCTAAATCCTTGTTTTTTAGGTTCTCGATCGAGTTTTGGAGCTCAATTGAGGTTTTAAAATACCTCGATCGAGATTTTAACCAAAGCTCTATCGAGGGTTTAGTATACCCTCGATCGATAAAATTATAAAAAGCTCGATCGAAGTCTTGTTTTTGTTAAAAAATCATACAAAAGTGGTCGGGAATGAAGTCAAGCATTGATGGCATTAATGTCATTTCAACTACCTTCCTAACACCATTTCCCACCCGAATTCCTAAATAAATTCTATATAAACATAAAACATAAACATCTTACTAATTTTATCATTCACATTTGGCTAACCTATTTGAAACAATGCTTGTGTTCTAATGCAAATTTAGCATTGTGTATTGTGTATTGCGTTTACATATTGTTGTAGGTGTGAATTTGGATTGTTGATCTTGATCACAATGGGAAGCAAAAAGCGTCGAAGTAAAATATCTACTATGAATCAAATCAACATCGAAGAAATAAGAGAGAAAGATAAAGAAAGAAAGATGAAAAAAGGAGCAATCTTAAGACGAGAAGAAGTTGCAAATCAACCTATGATGGGAGAATCAAATTCCATTGCTAACAATATTGGTATAATTTAAAAGTTATGCAATTTCATATTCATAACTATAATTTTTTTCTTCCTAGTGATATAGTTCATATAATTTCATTCATATTTTCATATAATTTCATATTGCATAATATATTTAATTTCATAGTGTTCTAGTTCATAATATATATGTGTGTGTGTGTGTGTGTGTTAAATTGTTTAGAATGTAAATATAATTTTGTAATTGTAATTTTGTAAATAATTCATAATGTTATATAAATTGTATGTGCATGTATGAATTCATATTTATGTATTCATAATGGTATGTAAATTGTATAATTTCATATTCATATAATTTTATAAATTGCATATTCATATATTTAATTTCATAGTGAACTCTAGTTCATAATTTTTATATATATACATATTGAATCAAGTTTAGAATTTATTATAATTTTGTAATCAATTCATAAAGTTATATGTACATTGTATGTGCATGTATGAATATATATGTATTTATAATTGTATGTAAATTGTATAATTTAGTATTTACATATTCATATAATTTGATATAATTTTATAATTTCATATTGCATAATATAGACTCACACATATATATAATTTTTATGTAAAAAATTACAAAGATTGTTCTCAATGGGAGTTGATTGCACTGGTCATCATAGGTTGACTTGCATCTTCACTCCTCTTAACAATGCACTTATTTTATTCATATTTTCTATAGCCTTATCTCTCCTTTCATCGATTTTAATATTCAATTTTAATTTCATATTCATGTATATGAACATTTTCATAGTGTTCAAATTACAATTTTACATTACACTACGATAACATTTGATGATAATTACATTACAATTACAATTACAATATCACATTACAATTGCAATTACAATTACATTAAATTACAATCATTACATTATTACATTACATTACAATTTTAATATTGATTTAATTTCATATTCATGTATATGAACATTTTCATAGTGTTCAAATTACAATTTTGCATGTTACATTAAATAATAATGATGATCTCTAATTACATTAAACAATTACAATTACAATCACATTACAATTACAATTACATTACAATTTTACAAAATGTACAATTACAATTACATTAAACATTAAAATCATGTACAATTTTAATTTCATATTCATGTATATGAACATTTTCATAGTGTTCAAATTACAATTTTACATGTTACATTTTGATAATGATGATCTAATTACATTACAATTACAATTACAATCACATTACAATTACAATTGCATTACAATTACAATTACATTACATGTACAATTTTAATTTCATATTCATGTATATGAACATTTTCATAGTGTTTAAATTACAATTTTACATTACATTACGATAATGATGATAATTACATTACAATTACAATTACAATCACATTACAATTACAATTACATTACAATTTTACAATTACAATTACATTACATTGCAATCTTGTACAAATGAATAGGAATCATACTTAATAACCTAATTTACTTAATAACATCTAGATTGGGACATAAGTATCATCCACAACAACTGTGGGAAGTACTTGGGATTTGCCCTAAAAATCATTATGAGGAGTACCACAAGAACCCCGAAGTAGCTGGCCAATGAGAGGACCTGCTAAGTGAAAATGGCAATGACCCATATCGGATTGACTAGATTCCCACCTGTGAGGAAAACCAAAGAGCTGTCTTTTGTGGCCTTGAAGCGGTTAGCAGTTTTACCTGCGTCGTGAAGTGAGGGGTACTACCCCAATACTCAAGCCTGAGACAGCCTTGGTGGTCGAGTGACTACCCTTTAACCATTAGGAAGCTGATTTAAACCGGGGTCCATATTCATCTCCAGTTACTACTACAACCACCATTGTTTGCATTTATTTGTTAATTTGTTAACAAGCAATGGAAATATGATAAACTTGAAATAAAATGTTATTCAATCTTATATAATTTATTTGCTAATTTTTTAACTAACAATGACAATATGATAAGTAAAATAAAATGTTATTCTTGAGCTTGCATTTATTTGTATTTATTCTTGAGGTTGTAAATTTATTTTTGAGTTTGTATTTGTTTATTGCTAGATCTTGTCCAGCCATCACAGGATCGTGCACCCTCTGATTTCTCAAGAGTAATTGGGAGCTTCAATGACGTTGGAATGGTTGATAATTGTTTAAGAGGGTTGGATGATGCCAGTCAAGAAGAGTTCGAGAACCCGACCCCTGATCAGATAATCAGAGAGCATGTTAGTAGCATAATCAAGTTGTAATTTGAACAATAATCAGTGATTACACAAGCTCAAATCCTACATGGATTTGATAAAACACAAAAAATTGAAACGTGCCACAAATTTTTTGGGTTTTAAGGATGTTAAAAATAGAAATGTATGTGAGAATGTAACAAAAAATGTAACAACTACACTATCTGCATTTGGAAAGTCAAGAAAAACTGATATCAGCACTGCTCATAGGGAAATTACAACTGCTATTGTGGCACAAAACACCTCAAGAAATCGAATGGTCACAACAATGTCAAAGATGCTCCACATTTCAAGAAAAGCACTGCATAAATACACTAAATTCAGGGTAAATATAGATGAAAACGATGAAGCTGCTTGTTGGGCTCTTATATGTAGAGAAGCATATTAAGGTAAGATGAAAGAGGGCATCAGAGAGAAGGTGATAGAGTATTGGGACAACCATTCTCGTGCTATACTAGATCGAAAACATGTCCTACGACAACCTTCTAGCAGAGGCATTTATAAGGAGCATTGGAAGCATGTTATGGAGATGACAGGAGTTGCTTTGTTCAAGGAATTCAAAGAATCAAATCTTGGTGTCCAGATCTCATTTACCATGTTCAGTAAGTTGAAACCGTGGTATATTAGGCCAAATACGATTCGAGACACTTGTTGTTGTCGATGCCACATTGAATTCCAGTTATACTACGACACATTTGTGGATTTTTGAAAAAAACATTGGGATGGTGAACCAGCTCCTCACACAGTGCGGGATTTTATTTCATGATACTATGCAATAGGAATCCTAAAAATGTGTTTTTGAATAAAAGGTGTGTAGGTGGGAGAAGATTCCATGAATGTGGTGATTTGGCATTGTTCCATAGGAAGTTTCCTATCGATCCAACACACCTTTGATTGTCAGATATCACAGTTAAGTGGAAGAGATATGAGTATGTATCCATGAATCCATCATCTTCTTCACATGTTCCATCTAAGAGGATCGAATTGCTTGAGGATGATATTCCTATTTCAGACTTCATGGACAAGTTTCAAATTCATATTTACAAATACATTAAACACTCACACAGGTCTAGGTGGTAAGCTTTAGAATTTAAGCATTCTCGTGAGGTTTTTGAGCTAGGCACAATCCTATCGGTGGTAGACTTTGTTGAGAATTACACATTTGCTCCTCAGAGAGAGATACAAAGTGAGAATTATCACTCTGACCAGGTGTCCATCTTCATACATGTATTGTATAGACATGCTCAGATGAGCATTGATGGTAGTGATAGCACTCCTCAATCACGTGATGTGATCAAGGAATACCATTTTTATGTCAGTGATGATCATGAGCATGACACGTTGTTTATTCAACACTGCTTTGGGTTGATTTATGATTCATTAAAAAAGAATGGGGTGTCATTTACAAAACACTGGATTTGGTCAGATGGGTGTGCGGGGCAGTTCAAATCGGCACGCTCATTTTATTGGTTGAGTCGCCTTCATAAAGAGACAAGAATTCGACACACCTGGAGCTTTTTTGAAACAGGGCACGAAAAGGGTGAACATGATGGTGCAGGTGCATGCATGAAACGAGCACTTCAAAGGTACAAAATGAGTCATAGTGCATCTCGACTCAAGTGCTCAGTAGAAGTAGTTGATTGGTGCACACAAAATTTGAGTCACCATGGTCATGAACAAGTAAGGTTGGTGCGCAGGTAGGAAAAACCAACAACTTAATTGGAATTTAATAAATGTGTTTGTATTCTATATATATGATGTTTGTTATTCGATGCATGATTTTTTGGGATGTTTTCCTTGGTGATGTGAATAAATCCATGCCATGGTATTGCGAGACCATACCTAGTATGAGAGAAATGCATTCAGTTTGTAGTAAAGACATGGCCGACATATTTTCCATTGAAACGAGGAAGTATATGCTTCTGTGAGTTCTGCATTGACTCCAATGGACTAGGGGTTGATCATTGCGTGAACGATGCATATGTCAAACAATGTAAATATGTCCCTCTTAATCCAAAGGGGCCACATCAAATTATGACGTGGCAAGAGATGCACACTGACGAGGCAGTGGTTTCACTAGATCATGATCGGGTTTCTGATTTGGTTAAGTAAGGTACATGATACTTGATTGAATGTTTAAGTCTCTAGTCCTATACACATGCATATGTATATATTGTTTAATATTTGAAAATCTTGATTGAGGTGATGTATTTGTTGTAATTTCACCACCGGGAAATGTTGAGCATGTGGCATACTTTTTGATGCGGTGTACACAAATCAAAAGCAGGTTGGTGCGTCCCTATGTCGACAAAGAATTCAAGTGCCAAGTTGGTGACCTAGTTGTGATGGGCCATTTTTTTGAAAAAGTGAGAAGACAAGGTGACTATATTATTTACAGAGATTTCATGCCTGAATATATATCTTGTCAATAAAATCATTTGGTGGTGGTAGCTCGGATACATCTCATTGAAATGAAGGTGAAGAGGGGTGAACCAAAGAGATGGAAGATGTCAGTAGCTGACCATGATCATATTATGGAGACATGCATTCCTATAACCCATTGGTCGAATGAATTAAGGTTATATGTCACTTTTGATGTTGACATAGTTGACATGCTTTTGAAATGTAGGAAATCAAAATTTCTTCTGAAATATATCATTTGTATTCAAATGCAATTTTTGTAAACATATATATGAGAGTACATGCGCATTCACATATGTACTCTATGTGCATGAACACCTATATCTAGGAATACCAAAGTTATGGAAGATCAATTTTCTCTATGTAACGTTTTTTTGGTGTATTTGTGCAAATACATGTATATCACACTCTATTTGTGCAAAGTTCTAAATTACATGTTACATTGTAGGTCCAAGTTGTAAATTGTAAACTTGTAAATTGTTAGTGACATGCAATCCAAAGAACAACACATACATTTATTGCGTCCTCATTAAATCTACCAATTGCAATCGATATTAATTGTAATTTATGTTAAATTGTAAGTTTTGTTTGATTGACAATTTTGCAAACTTGTAATTTTTTTTACAAATGAAACCAAATTTTACATTGTAGTTGTAATTTGCACCTAGTAGATCTTACATTGTAAAGTTGTAAATTTTGTAACATTTTAATTATAAGTTGTGTTCGATTGACAATTTTGCAAACATGTAAACTTGTAAAGTTTGTAAACATTGTAAATTTTGTAAACTTGTAATTTATTAAATTGCAAAATTGTACAATTTCATAAGATTGTTCCACATTAATGATCTTGTTAAATAACATTAATGTTACATAAAACATAAAAATTTTAACTATAACTGCAAATAATTAAGACATTTAACAGATCATCATGTTCAAAAAAAAGTTCATATATATATATATATATCGTTCATCAAGTACAAAATAATAAAGTCCAAAATAATAACGTCGACAAATAACATTCTACAAATCACTCCTATGCCATTGATAGAGAGATCGACCATCATGGCCACTATCGCCAGCTACACCACCGCCAGCTAGACTATGTACATCACAAAGAAAAATGTCCAGGTCTGAGAACTACATAAGTTAAAACCGTGAACTATGCAAGTCAGTTACCTAACACATATTTAAATTATATGTAGAATGTGACAAAAAATTAAATATATATATGAAACATATCTATCTATGAACTCACCTCACTCGAGTTGAGAGTCAGGTTTGGGAGGATGGGCTACTGAGACGATCCTTCATCAGGACCCGACTAATGAGTGGTTATCCACTCATCTATAAACATCATGACGGCTTCAACGCCCTCATCTACAAATGCCTGTGTCTGCGCCTGTTTCCACATGACATGAAAATAGTTACATTAATGAATTACAATTTGAACTTGAGAATTACAATTTCAACATGTAAATTATAATATGAGCAGAAAAATGCAAGCAATTCAAACATAAATAACTAGCACCTCGTCGATTGGCGCGCCATAAGTAGGGCTCGAGCGGGGCTGTGTAGAATCCTGTGCAATATGAGCAAGATAAATGATGAAAGTTAGATTATGCCAAAATATTACGTATTCAAAAATTGACTCATTTAGAAATTCCAATCGAGGATGATAGTTAACACATACCTCATAGACGTGGGTAGGCGGAACTACAGCGAGACCTCAAACAGATGCATCACTACCAAAAAGGACCTCCTTGAAACTAGGCTCCTGCATGGAGGTCTAACACAAAGCAAAGTATTAGTTAAAAAAATTATTCATTTGAGAATACATTGAAATCATGACAATCAAATGATGACTTGATCAAATAGTGACAATAAAGATATACCCATCCCATCAGTCAAGGCCTGCATCTATGATGCAATCTAAAATATGCATCATGGGCCATGATATCATAATGCATCAGTGTGTCACGATCAAGAACATTAAGAACATCATCAATCACCCACTGTATCTCAGGATCTGTAGCTGCAGAGGGTGCTCTGTGTTTCTTTTCCTGCAAAACCATCATGGTACCTTGCATCGTCATGCATGTCGCCTCTGCCAATGCACTTCGCTCCTCATAAGCTAGCTGAGATGACCCAGCTACATCATTTGTCCTAAGCATGGTCCTGGCAGGGAGACCTACCAAAGGCTCTGGCTCTGGATGAGCTCCAGGGTCTCTCCTAGCCCCAGGATGAGCATGACTGCATCCCCCCCCTACACCATAGAAGCTTGATGGCGTGCTAGTGTAATCTGGGTGCATGTCCAGGAAAAACTCTGCATATATAGGTTTTGCAAATTATAGTGGGACCTGGTCAAGATGGGGAAACATGTCCCACGCTCCAATAAACCTGTTGTATACATAAGGAGTTGCACCCTCTAGTTTAAACTCCTTGAGTCTAAGTGGTTGACCAGCGATGTGGTCAGGAGGCATATCAAATAATGTTCCATTCACATCATGGCCAGCTGTTGCATGTTTCACTTCGGCCCAGTTATCATGACCCCTCACTGCGGCCCTTATTCTCTAACATGCACTGAACCAAAAATAACTCAATGGTTTGATGGACCTGTAGACCTTCAGTAGATTGTCTACTACCTCTAACATCATCCACATCGAATGTGATGCAGGAGAGTGCTCTGAAATCTCTCGAACATTAACCCACAAACTGTCATGCTGAATGGTAATGTCTTGGAGCATGATACGTGTGATCTCATCCGCCCATGGTGCTTCCTCGTAACAGTCGGGGTCCTGCTGTGCAGCACCTAAAAATTAGATAAAAACATAAACATCAGTCAAAATACATACATAAACTGTAGGTGAAATTGAAATCAATATAAATTAAAGGTACTAATAACTGAAAGAAAAATATATATGCATTTAATGTACCTGTCTTATGTGGAACCTCCCCACTGACACCAGCAGTATCATCCTCGCCACTCACATGCACAGAGCGATTGCTAGTGTGGCTACCGCTCATCTCCCTATCAGGAGTGTGTGTCGACGCATAACGCCTAGGCGAACCTATGAAAATAGAGACACACAAGTTGATTAAATATACACATTAATTTAATCAACAATTTAATTTGTTGTTTAACTAACAAAAAAGAGTACATCATGCGCAATTGTATACTTATGAGTCCTCTGTCGACCTCCAGGGCGAGGAATGGTTGCAGATCCGCCAGCGTTGTGCCTTCGACGAATCAAAGAACCCCGCTGTAGAGATGCATTTGCATGAAATAAGGCATAATAAATGCAGTCAACATACAATATAAGATAAATGATAAATATGTCAATAGTAAAGATGTAGATTTGAACTTTACAGTCTCTAACTTTCCATTTCAATTTATTTTAAACTTTACCTTAACACATAATTTATGTCGATATCATTTTTTTCCACTAGGTATAAGACAACGATTTCATCAAGGATATTCAGAAAAAATACAATAATATGTTCAACATGTCTACCTATCTCGAGAATATATCATAGCAGCCCTATCCCTGCCCTATGGTTTTATGCTAACTTTAGCAAAAACTAAAACAAACGTAGATATGCGTTATGTCTTGATATAATTTATTATTGATAGTATAATATTGTCGTATTATGCAGAATAATAGTTGTGCCCACATTGAGATATATTAGCTAATGAATGAATGGAACTTAGGTCGACATGGCTCATGTGGACAAGTTAAAACATCTCTATGGCAGGTCCAGTACACCACTACCCTATTGCTATTATTGCCATCAATATTTCTCCGTTGCTATAGGTTACTTAGCAAATTGAACCTCCCATATCAAGATAAAGAGATACTTAGTATTTTAGTATATGCCCTATGCTTTGTTTTATTGTGCTTACTCATTTATTTATTGCCCAAGACCAATTGTAAACCACTGGAAGATATTATTAATGCAATGAATGAAATACATAGATTTCACTTAAAATCATAATGGCAAGGAGGACATCTAGATATTGCAAGTCTCGGTGGATTGATGAATGGGCATGGCTATTCTCAAAAGCTAAGGCAATAAGGAGGGAAATACTAACTTATCCTGACTAACCCATCCTGGATGGAAAATGTCAACGACTTAATGTATAAATTTATATATTTTATTAGTAATATATTTTACTATTATTTTAAAATATTCTAAATTTATAATTTATAATTTTCAAAACTTTGAATATAAATCTATATATATTTTTCTAAAAAATATCAAAAATATAATTTTATCTTAATTTATGGATTTCTATTAATTTTTTAATTTAATATTCTTTAAAAAAAATTAAATAATGAATTTCTATTAATTTTTTAATTTAAATTTTTTTTTTCAAATTTACACTTAAATTTATTAATATTTTTTTCCTTCAAAAAAAATAAAATATCAACATTTTCATAATAAGTTTGAGCTATGGGTTTAGATAAGTGTCTCTGCAGGTTTAAAGTTCATGATTGTCTCGCGTCTAGGGTTTGTATTTTTTTCAATCCTCCCTGTATTCTCAAAGGATTGAAAAAAATTGGGTAGCATTTCTGCTTGCCCGACACACATTTCAAAATTAAACCAACAGCATAAACGCTGCCGGTTGATAGAAATATTTATACAAACTATAAATTTAAATTTTAAATTTAACAAATTTAAATTTTTTCAATCCTTCGTGTATTCTTGGAGGATTGAAAAAATTTGGGCAGCATTTCTACTTGTCGGGCACACATTTAAAAAATAAACCGGCAGCATAAACGCTACCGGTTGACAACATATGTATAAAACAAAAAAATTAAATTTAAAATAAATAAAAAATTTCAATTACGATTTTATAAAAATCCGGTAGCATTTCTGCTTTCCGCCACACATTCCAAACACATTAGACAAAAAAAAAAACCTACAATAATCAATAAAAAATATTTTTTTCAATTTCAAACTAACATTAAAAAAAAAACAGAGTAACGTTTCATTTAAATTTCAAAATAGAAGTTTTGGGTGTTACCTCTGGGATCTGACATCGTGGTGGAAGGCGAAGGTGAGCATCTCTTGGGCAGGTTCTTGGTCGAGGTTGCAACAGCTCGGTCGAGGGTTCTCTGTCGTAGCTCGATCGAGAAGTTGTAGTGTGGAAAATGGGTAATGGCCACAGCTGCCCGCAGCCTTTTTTATAAAAAAAATTTACAAGGGACCTTAATCGAGGTTTGGAGCTCGATCGAGGTATTGACCTCGATTGAGGTTCATCAAACCCTCAATCGAGGGTTTATCCAAAGCTCGATCGAGGGTTTGACAAAACCTCGATCGAGGGCTTATTAAACCCTCGATTGAGTTATTAATAACTCGATCAAGGGTGCGCGTTTTTATTTTTTCCGAAATTGCTTTGCCAAAAATCGTTACCCACCTCCATGGATGCACCCAATAATAAAGTAATAAAATCAACATATTTGTTCTTTGGATATTTGTAAATATAAAAGAAAGAATGCCAAATGTTATAATACATGAAATAAGTACAAGTCTATTCATGCTGTGAAATAAGATGAAGACAATTATTTAGGGTCATTTCTCATATATTTGTTAATAAGGTGTGATATTAAAAGAAGAAAATATTGTCAAAATTATTTGAAAATTAAAGAACAAACTTAACATGTGTATGATTACTAATGACATTGAATTATCTAAGTGGATTTATGAGCTATAAAATAAGATGCACAATGGTTTATATGATTGATGGTGGGTCCGTATTAGATGTGGTCAATTAAATGTCCATTGTGAGTTTACCATCCAACTTGGGATGTGTAAGGGTGGTTTCATAAGTCTTCAAATTCCGAGTTTGAGTAACATTGTTAAATATTACTAATGTTTACATCAATCCAAGAAGATTAAATTAAATAGTATCTTTCATTTTTCTTTCAAAAATATATTAAAAATGGCAAGAAACGTTACATACCTATGGGTTAAACATAAACTAAATCAATATCCAAAATTGTAAAAATATACTTCGTCATCGAATGTTTTCAAATTTAAAAACTTTATGTACAACAACCTTTTGGAGGAAACTTATTTTCACTTATGTGACGATTTAGAAGTTTGATGTAACTTATTTTCACTTATCATCACATAAACTTATATTATCTACACACACAACTTTATCTCATTTTTGAAACATATCGTCGGTGTTTCATTTCCCCCGCTTTGGGGGTATGCTAGTTAAAGTGTTTTGTAATTTTTACCCTCACTAAATGGAATAAATAAATAAAACTTCTTTTGATTCCAAGGATCACACTATTTTTAGGGACTCGCACTTTTCGGAATAGTTAAAGCATTAGGTTTCATTATGTTCTAGAAAATGGTTCTTCACTCTTCTCTAAAACGGTTTTGTGATTTTAATTTTCACTAAATGGAATAGATAAAGAAAACTTATTTCGATTGCAAGGCACTGGGTTTTCCTTAGTGTGAAAAGATAGATCTAATGGACAAGAGATATTCAACTTTTAGTGGAGTAAAAGCTAAGGATACGAAGGCATCGTAATTTTGTTACTGAAATCTGGCATTTCATTATATTGACAGGTGAGTGCTTTTGCCTTCTGTAATAAAGAAAAGTGCATCATAATAACTGATGATGTTGAAATCAAATGATTGAGGAAGGACAGAAGCAATGCCATCAAATAAACATGCAACAATATTCTACTACGCATTTGATCTATTAAACATGGAACAATTTCTATTACACATTTGATATATTAGTTCAATTTTATGTTAAATGATTGGCAAAGCACATAAGAAACACCAATAATTAAACATGCAACAATTTAAATAATATTCTCAATTTAACTAATTTAATCAACAATTTAACTGATATGCTATACAAGTTAACGGCAAGGACATGGCCACCTACAATGACACTTGTTAATTTATTACAACCCATAAGTTTAGGTCCAGATTTATAGCTATTTGTCAATGTTAAGGTATATAGGACAAGTTCTTCAGCTGAGTCGCAAGACTGAAACTAAAAGAAGAGGTTGGGGTCGCATCAATTCCCTATCCTCTATTCAGGCATCATGCAGGTGAGTGAGCCAAATATGAATAGTAGGAATTATTGTTTATCCCATTATTCATCCTTGCTTGGGGATTATGTAACTCACCTATTTCTTCTGTCCTTATTTCTTATCATTTTTAAATGGGTCTGGAAAATACATAATAAGGTTATAAGCCAAAGAGATAAATAGCTTCATTAAAAGAGTTAAGCATATGGCTATAAAGGAAGCCAGCCAAGCTAGATCAACAAGAAGGTATATGTTCCACTCGAATAAAAGGCACTTCTTTCTTATGAGTTGAAGCCGGTTCGAATCAATCAATCCAATTAGTATTCTCCTCATTATTATATTTTCAATTAGAAATTACTCGTATATTAATTAATTCCCGTGAGACTTGAAAAAAAACAAGGAAGTTTAAATCCAATCCCTTCCCTACTATGTATTAAGCGGTGTTGATGTATTTGTAACTTTGGAATGTATTCACCTATATATCTTATGTAATGTACCTCGATGTTTATTCCAGGAAGTGTCTGTAATGTATTTAAGTCATGTCATGCCCTGATGTGCCTATCCGAAGATTCAATAATGTAAACAAGTCATGTCAAGTCATTGTGGGTAACCCTCCTATTGTTCAAGGGTTAAAGTCCCTGCAGTTATGGGGCCCTAGGGTTATTAGACTATCCCAGAGAAGTCGGCCCTATGTGAGTTATTGCATGTCAGGGAAATAGTCCCCACCATTGTGTTAAGGCTAACCCTCCTTGTTGATCGGAGGGGCAAAGTCCCCACAGTTTTGGGGCACTAGGGTTATTAGACTGTCCTAGAGATGTTGGCTATAGTGAAGCAATTGTTAAGTGAGGCCGACATGTTGGAGTGGAAATTAAGTGAACGAAAGAATATAAATAGAGAGTGAGACTCTCTATTTATAAAACACACACTCACTCACTGGGGTGCATGACTGAGAAAAGAAGTTGCTGGGACAAGAGAGAGAGAGTACTTCTGTCGAGAAATCGTCTTACTGTTTTTGGGTTTTTTCTTTTGGTGTTGATTCTATCTCTGAGGAAGTTGCGGGGTTTTCTCCTTTATGGTTTCCCTAAGGAAAATCTTTCTATTCATTGTCTCTTTTGTTTTATTGTTGTGCATGTTATTCTCTCAGATAAGATCCTAAGATCATAATGCTATATTGAATGATAAAAATCTAACATGTNTTGTGCAGCTGCAGAAGCTAGGGCTTCTTACTTTTTGGGTCTCTCTCCACAATCCATCAGCAAAAGTATGCTAGGATGACTCTCCATTGAAGGGTGCATCTTTCTATTGAAGCAAAATTCTATTCCGAGCATTTTTAGTTTTTGATGCGGGAAATTAGGGTTTCTTACAAAAGAGGAATTTTTGAGTGATCCCGGCATAGGATTTCTCTCCTCATCAAAATCGAAGTTTAGAGACATGGGTCGAGATTTTTGGTTGGGTGAGACTCTGGGAATTTCGTTAGATGTTACAAATGCAACCAGTTGGGGCATAAGTCATTTGAATTTCTAGGGAAGGAAGACGTAGGACAGAGAGGAGCGTATGTAGCTTAGAATGAGCAGTAGCAAAAAAAGTCAACAGTAGGGGAAGTTTTTCCTGAGACAAGAGATTCATTGATGATGAATAAAGTCTTGTTGAAACCTAAGAAGGAGCACGCAGAGCCTGCTCAAAGGAAATATTTATTCAGGACGATGTGTAAAGTCTAAGGGAAGTGATGTAAGATGGTGATTAACAGTGGGAGTATTGACAATCTTGTTTTCACAGAGATGGTGGAAAAGTTGAGTTTAAAGAATACCAAGCATCCTATTCCATGCAAAGTATCTTGGTTACATAAAGGACATCAAATCCTGATGAGTGAGTAGTGTGAATTTGATTTCCAAATAGGTCCATATAAGGACAAGATTCTGTGTGATGTGATTCCCATGGATGTTTGTCATATACTGCTAGGAAGACCATGGAAATTTGATAAGAGAGTTACTCATGATGGTAGGAGTAACTGTCATAGTTTTGAGCAGAATAGGATAACACATGTACTTCGCCATTTAAAAGAAGGTAGTATAGCAGTACGGTTAGCACCTAAAGTTATGATGTTGTCAGGAAACGAATATTTGTAGCAGGTTGAGAAGGAAGAGTTGAACAATGTTGTGGTATGCAAACCGAGAGTGGTGATGATGAAGACTAGCATGGCAGGTCTACCTGAGGAGATTCAATAGATGTTGAGTGAGTTTATCAACATTGTGGTGGATGGTTTACCCAATGAGTTACCACCAAGAAGAGATATAAGCCATCAAATTGATTTTATTCTAGGAGCCAGCTTACCAAACAAGGAAGCATACAGATTGACACCTCAAGAGAATGAAGAATTGACGAAGCATGTCTAAGGATTGTTGGACAAAGGATTGGTCCAGAAGAGTCTGAGTCCATGTGCAGTACCAGCAGTACTGACACCAAAGAAGGATGGTGAGTGGAGGATGTGTATTGACTCTAGAGCAATTAACAAGATTACTATCAGATATATGTTTCCATTACCAAGGATGTATGACATGATAGATTTCCTAAGTGGGGAAACATGCTTTTCAAAATTGGATTTGAAGAGTGGATATCATCAGATCAGGATTAGAGAAGTAGATGAGTGGAAGATATCCAACGCACCAAGCATTTTTATGATATTGATGAATGAAGTCTTAAGAGATTTCATAGGTAAGTTTGTGATAGTTTACCTTGATGACATTTTAGTTTTCAGCCAAACAGAAGAAGAGCATCTGAAGCATATGAGATATGTTTTATAGAGGCTACAACATGAGAAGTTTCCGATAAATGTGAAGAAGTTCACATTCATGAAGACAGAGATAGTATATTTGGGTTTTGTTATCTCAAGAGATGGGTTGAATAGGGATCCATAAAAGGTGCAAGCAATCATTGATTGGCCTTCACCTACGAACATATTTGTGGTAAGAAGCTTTCATGGATTGGCAAGTTTTTATAGGAAGTTCATAAATAATTTCAGTGGTATTTGTGCATCTATCGTGGAGACAATTAAGAAGGATAGAAAACCATTTTAATGGATAGCAGAGGCTGAAAGGATCTTTCAGTTCCTCAAGAAGAAGATCACTAAACAACCAGTATTGAAGTTACCAGACTTCAACCACCCTTTCCAAGTAAAGTGTGATGCTAGTGGAGTAGCGATCGGAGTTGTACTCAGTTAGGAGGACATGCCTATAGCGTATTTCAGTGAGAAGTTAAATGATGCCAAGCAAAAGTATTCATCTTATGACAAGGAGTTTTATGCTATTGTTCAAGCAATGAATCATTTGAGGCATTATTTGATGCCTAGAGAATTTGTGTTGTACTTTGACAACCATACACTATAGTATATTATGCAGCAACCTAAGTTAAACCTGAAACATGTCAAGGGGGTTGAGTTCTTACAAAGCTTTACCTTTGTGTTGAAACACATAAGTGGATAGTAAAACAAAGTAGGTGATGCTTTAACTAGAAGACTGTTGATTTTGCAAGAAAATCATATCCAAGTCTTGGGATTTGATCATTTGAGGGATTCGTATGAAGCTGACATTGATTTCCAGGAAGCTTACAGGGCTTGTAAGAATCAAGTGGAGATGAACAGAGAGCCATGGATGGAGTATACCCTACAAGATGGTTTACTCTTTAAAAACAGTAAACTGTGCATACCCAAGTGTTCCATGAGAGAGAACTCGATACAGGAAAAACACAATGGAGGTATGGAAGGTCACTTTTGAAGTGATAAAACCTTCGGATAGTTGGTTCATTTCTATTTTTGGCCAAGGATGAGGTATAAAGTTGAGAGGTTTATGAGTAGATGCAGAGTATGCTAGCATGCTAAGGGTAGAGACCAAAACACAAGGTTGTATACAACATTGCCTATTCCAACTAGGCCTTGGGATTCTGTGAGTATGGATTTCATTCTGGGTTTACCAAGAACTCAGAGGGGGAATGATTCTATCTTTGTTGTGGTGGATAGATTCACTAAGATGGCAAATTTCATTTCGTGCTACAAGACTAGTGATGCCACACATATTGCTAACTTGTTCTTTGATGAAGTTGTGAAGCTACATGGTTTACCTAGAAGCATTGTATCAAACATAGATGTGAAGTTCACGGGTCATTTCTGGAGGACCTTGTGGAAGAAGTTGGGTATCAGGCTAAGTTTCAGTTCAGCATATCACCCACAATCTGATGGATAGACCGAGGTAGTCAACAAGAGTCTGGGGAACATGTTGAGAATTTTGATTGGAGAGAGTCCTAAGCAGTGGGACATATTAGTGTTAGTTTAAGCTGAGTTTTCCTATAATGATTCACCAAACAGGAGTACAGGGATGAATCCATTTCAATTTTTTTATGGAATTCATCCAAGAGGAGTGTGTGAACTTCGTGACTTAGGTCAATTGGAGAAACAAAGTGCTGATGGAGAAGAGTTTGCTACAAGCATTAGTGAGTTGCAGGAGCAAGTGAAAGCAAGGTTACAGCAGAGTAACACCAGTTACAAGGCCAGAGAAGATTCCAAAAGGAGAGAAAAGAACTATGAAGTAGGATATTTGGTCTTAGCATATCTGAAGAGAGAAAGATTTCCAAAAGGGGAGTATAACAAGCTGAAGATGAAGCATATTGGACCCTGTAGAATACTCAGGAAATTCTCAACAAATGCTTATGAATTAGATATTCCTACAGGAATTGGTATTTCACGAATCTTTAATTTTGCATATATATATCCTTATGTAGCAAGTGACACTGGAACCTTTACGGAAGGTGGAGATCTTAGTGAAGACTTACAATGGGTGAGAGAGATGACTGTGACACAACCATTGGAATTTGAGGCCATTCTGGACACTAAAGTGTTAAAGAGTACAAGGAAGAAGGACTATCTGGAGTATTTGGTCAAGTGGAAGAAGCGACCAACAGAGGATTCTACTTGGATGAGCACTGCAGAGTTGGAAGCTAAGGGTTTCACTGTAGCTAATCTAATGAACAGGGGTTCATAATTTTTTCTACCTTGCGAGTCTGATGCGGGAGCATCGTGGCATGCCAGCAATGTGATGAGTTGGTCACATGTTGTGGCATATTTTGTAACCATTTGTGTTGAGTCATAGTATGTTAGCGACGTAGGGAACCATTACAGACCGTGATTCCCTACGTGGAGATCAAGCCATCAGTAGTTTGTTTCAGACAAGGATGTTTTCATCGTGCGTCGTAGTGTTTGTTTTCAGTTGTAGGACCACTCATGATAGGAATAGTAGTTTAGCATAAATATATAGTTTAGAGATGTAGAGGGGGTTCTTCTCTTCAACATTTAGAATTCTGAATTTGCAGAGAGAGGACAGACCTGTGTCTGATTCCTACTTGTAAATATTTTGAAGAGTCAGAAGAAGAGAGATCCAAGTTGTGTGCATTTTCCTTTTATTTCTTAATAGATCTATTAATTGTGTGTTTGTTGGGTTCTTAGCCTTTATGCATGTACTGTGTTGAACTGTGTATCTTACAGAGTTGACTTTGGCGTTTTTTGAACGATTGTGTATTTCTGAGAAGTTATTCTATTCACACATCAATTTCTTGCTTGAATAGTTGAAGTAGAGTGTAGATGCATGCATAATAGTGTTAGGCTAAAGAATCGGGACGATTGCAGGCTGGATTGATCAATTCCATGATCATTCAGCGCAACCCGCGGATTTTCTTCCATTAACAATTTTTGCAGAGAATTAACGATGGAGATTGAGTCTGCAGACAAAGATCTAATGGCCCAGAAGAATCTTGCAATGGAAGTTGCAAGGAAGTTAACCGATGCACAGAGATCTGAGAGGTCCACACCAAAATGTAGATCGACAGTCGGAGTGAAGGTCGCAAAGATTTGATGGCTAGGAGAATTGCGGAAGAGAAGTTGTGGAGAGGAAGTTGCAGGGGATCAACTTTGGGAAGTTGGAATCCCGCATCCTGCTTGCAGGAAGGCCATTGCAGAAGAAAAGTTGTGGAGCGTGACTTTGGGAGTTTGATATCTCACATCCCGCAAACCGATTGCGAAAACTCTATTGTGAAATTAGAGTTGCGAAACGACAATTGCGGGGAGGAAATTTTAGTGCAAAATTTGGCCATTAGGTTAAAGTTGGCGGTTCTGCTAAGTGATCGACCCACCTGCACCATATAGCGTGTGTCAGCAATACAATAGTCACATTATAACATGGATATTCCTTTAATACATGCGCAACTGACATAAAAAATGGGATCTCACCCACCAGTGGTGCATTAAATTTTCATGAAAGATACATTACCTCCAAAGAATTTGAATTTGGCTCTTCACACACTTGGTTTTCTTAAATGGCCTCCTTTGTGTACTTGATAGCTAGATCATGAGATCAAGGGGTTCACATTGGATCTAGTTATTTCTTAGCCACCTCTTGGTGTATAAAATAAATCCATGGACATGCTTATTATAATAGGAAATAATAGAAAGGTTATGCTTTTGAAATTGTGCTTAAGCTCCCTTATAGCTCATCATTTCCCCCTTTGTTAGGCATTCTCCAAGCTCCCTTTCCTCCTTCCTCCAATGGGAAAGTGTTCTTCTCACTAGTTCTTTATCCATTTGACATCTAGTGCGGACAAGAAAGGCTTATCTTAGTGAGATAGTTTTCCTCCATTTGGAGCTCATATCTCCAAGGTGTTGTATGTTGGAGACATTTACCCACCATGCACATTTAATTTGGTCAATTTGACCTTGTTAAACCACTATCCTAAGTTTTATTGACTTAATTGACATCAAAGGAGCACTATATGACATTAGCATGAGCACACCCACGCCTACCTTCAGTCAAGGAAGCCAACTAAGCCTTCTCCTTCATTCGGGGAGGCTAACTGGAGCACTCTAGGGGTGATCTTAGTGTCATAAATGCACCTAATTGATAACTAATGGTTACAATCAGTTAAGGTGGGTGGTAAAGGCACCTCCATTCATTATATTAATTATTTTATTAATATTTAATGAACTAGAGTCAACAGGGGTGCCTTCAACTACCTCTGATGGCCAGTTTGACTTCAGTTAACCTCATTGGGGTTCATTGGAGTTATTGATGCACTACCACTTGTTAGTTGGCATGCAATGACATGTGTCTGGGCTACTTTCATCTAGACTTAGTCATTTATTGCACTCTGACTTTAGTTAGGACTCAGTTGAGTCAATCGGGACTTGATCAGTTGGTTAACTAATGTGTTTACTATGGCTTACAGTCAGTTAAGATACACCCATTCATTCAATTCGAATGAACTCCTTGGGAATTCAATTTGTCTTGGAATTCATGCATCTTGCATGATCATTGTATTGTATTATTCATTATTATTGATTATACAGAGATGCTACTTCCATTGCAGCACCATTTTGCCAATTTTATGCACATTTGTCTCTATTCTTTGTGAGACTGTGTTTTCAGTTCCTAAACCACTGTGAAAAATTAATATGGTATCCAAGCTCACGATGGGACGAAGCTTAGATCTCTCAAAAAAAAGGTTTTTGACAGATCTTGCATGAAAGATTGAGAAAAAGCTCAAAAATCCAACACTGCACCAGATGCCAAGGCTTACCACTTAATACCCCAAGTTAAGGAATTGTTGGTCAAGCTTGCTTGATCAACTATGATGGGTGTGATGAAAGCCTAAAATGTGCATCCTATTTGACCTTACAGTGCCCCTTTTGTTGTGATTTGTAGGTTTTAATAGGTGAAAGCATTCGCTCTAGCAATTTGAAATGGCTTCTTCCGTAGAACTCTTGACTCCATTCAATTTCCATTCATGGAAAGGAGACATGGAGATCCAACTATGTGCTAGAGGACTCTATAGGGTCACTATGGACACTGAAGAAGAGCCTTCTTATGTGACAGATAAAGCTATATTCTTGAACAATAAATATGAAGCATTCGGATTCTTGTGCCTTTCTGTTTCCCGGGATCTTCTTTTCCATCTCTCGGGATTGAAGACTCCAAAGGAAATTTGGGACAAATTGGAAACCCTGTATGGAAAACAGGATGACTTGAGAGTATACTAGCTTGAAAATGAGTTGATGGCTCTCCAGCCTTCCAATTTCGAGACCTTAAATGATTTTTTCACAAAGTTCAAGCACATTGTCTTACTATTGAAGCAATGTAAGGTGGAGAAGGAGGATGATCAGCTCATCCTCACCATACTCTCCAAACTTGGAGCTGATTATTCGGTTTTTGTCTCTAGATTCTGTGCAGGGAATCTCACAACCCCTGGATGGAAGATGCCTTCACTCAATGCCTTCATTGAGTCCCTAACAAGTGAACATGATAAGCTTGTCCAGATGGGGATCATCGGATCCTCTCGTGATCAAGCCCTCCATGTCTCAGGGCCCAAAGATTTGAAGGGTAAAGGAAAGCAGTAGAAGAACCCAAAAACCAAATTCGAAGCTCCTAAGCCTAAAGTTGAAAACCAGCAGCATGAAGATCCTTTCGGCTCAAAGAAGAATAAAGGAAAAGGGCATCATGGAAAGGAAAAAGTCAAGTGTTCATATTGTGGGAAGGGATTCCACCCTAAAAATGCCTGCATGAAAAATAAACTTGATGAAGCTACTTCTCTCCTTAATAGAAATTGCATCAATCTTCCGGAAAGGTTTCGAAGGAGAGATCAGCAAGATCGGGAACCACAACATGAAAAAGGTCATGCCCTCATGGAAAGCACTTCGAAGTCCAAAGCACTCTTGATAGATTCTGAAGCTTCGAACCACATGATGGCTGAAAGAGACTCCTTGTCATCCTTGGATACTAGAAAATTCATTCCCATCCACATGGGAGATGAGTCCACAATCATATCCAAAGGATAAGGTACTGTAGATCTTGAGCATGGTTATTTTTCCAATGTTCTGTATGTACCATCTCTTGCATCAAACCTCCAAAGTGTTTAACAAATGACACATATGGGAGTGCCCAAGAGAGTCTCCTTTATCCTGGATGATGTATAGATCACAAAACTTGCATCCAGAAAACTTGTAGCAAAAGGCCTTGCAAACCATCATGCAAAAGCCTACGAGTTCTCCCATTTTGTGGCAGATGCAAAGCCCACTGCATTGCTGACTCATGGAAATGAAGTTAGTAGAATGTGGCATGAGAGGTTCAGCCACCTGAACTTCAAATACTTGTAGCAATTACAGAATAATTCTATGGTTGAAGGCCTCCCAGTCATCAAAGCTACCACTGGAATTTGCAAGGGCTGTGTTGTTGGAAAGCACCCTGAGCATAAGTTCGATCAAGGGAAGGCAAGCCGAGCATCATGCATATTGGGAATGATACATTCTAATATCAATAGCCCCATGTCTATCACATCCATGAATGGATCAAGGTACATCCTGACTTTCATTGATGACTTTTCCAGATACACATGGGTCTTTTTTATCAAAAAGAAGTCGAAAGTCTTGGAAAATTTCACTGAATTGAAGGCCTTGATTAAGAATGCATCTGGCAAAAATATCAAGATTTTGAGATCTAATAATGGAAGGGAGTATGTCAATAATTAGTTACTACATATATGTTCCCAAAGTGGTATTCAGATCTAGCATTCAATCCCCTACACTCCCCAGCAGAACGGTGTAGCGGAGAGGAAGAATCAGTCTCTCAAGGAGATGACCACCTATATGTTGGAATCAAAGAAGTTGGATGAAAATTTGTGGGAGGAAACCATGCATGTTGCAGCATATATTCAAAACAAATTTCCACACTTGTCTATGAAAGGGAAGACCCCTTTCGAATCATATTTTGGACACAAGCCGGATGTGTCAAATCTAAGGGTGTTTGGGTCCATTGCATGGGCCCGTTGATAAAAGGAGGTCTTTGCAACCGCAAAGAATCAAATGTCTATTTATCAGATACCTGGTGAATCTAAGGGTTTCAATTCATTGAAAGGAGTGTCATGTTCGATGAGCCTCTTCGGGAGGTGGAACTAGTGAAGGAGAAAACTGCTGAATTTCCTTCCTATTCTACTGAATATTTGGATGATGTAATTGGGGGTGATGACCCTGATTTGGATCCTTTGATTTCTGATATCAGTGTACAGAAAATATCAGATGCTTAATCAGAACCTAAAGTACAAAATCATCTCCCAAGTTGGGCCCGACAGACACTCTCCTCCGCAGGAGATAACATTGGAAATTCGGATGATCCAAGGAGAACCCGATCTGATTTTCAAAGAGCAGGTATTGCACTCTCTTGTCCTGATTATTTGCTGTCCAAATATTGTTATTTGATGATAATTTCAGACCCTAAGTCCTACTACCATTCTCAAAATGATCTGATATGGCAAGTTGCGATGGATGAAGAGATGAATTCTCTTCAGAAAAACACTACTTGGGAGCTAGTTTCTCTTCCTCCGGGGAGGAAATTGGTTCAATGCAAGTGGGTGTTTTAGACTAAGATTGTTGTAGATGGTAGCACCTGCAAATATAAGGCAATGATGGTGGCAAAAGGTTTTTCCCAGGTCCAAGGTGTGGACTACCATGAGACTTTTGCACCGGTTGCAAAAATGGACTCCATCTGCCTAGTTTTGGCGATTTCTGCATCTAAGCACTGGGAAGTGCATCATATGGATGTTAAGTCTGCCTTTCTACATGGAGATATTCATGAGGAGATATACATGAAGCATATTGAGGGCTACATTTCTGATCCATCTTTGGTTTTCAGGCTAAAGAAGTCACTATATGGGTTAAAATGGGCCCCAAGAGAGTGGTATTCCAAGATGGATGCCTTCCTTCTCTCGCAAAACTTCCAAAGGTGTAAATAAGATCCAAATGTGTATATACAGAAGTATGATGGTCATTTGATTATTATTGTTTTATATGTTGATGACTTACTGATTACCGGTAGAATAGTTACTTCTATTTCAGTCATCAAAACTACTCTCCACAATGCATTTGAAATGAACGATTTGGGGCTCTTAAAGCAATTTCTTGGGCTCGAAATTGAGCAAAATTTTGATGCGATAGTTGTCACTCAGTCCAAATACATATCAGACCTATTAGTTAAGTTTAACATGGCTGAATGTAAGGCTAATCCATTCCTTTTCGTTTCAGGGATCGGCCTTGAAGAAGGAAAAAGCACACCTCCCATGGACTGCACTATTTATCGACAACTGATAGGTAGCTTGCTCTACTTGACTCATTCTTGGCCTGATATATATTATGCCATGAATGCTATGTCAAGATACATGCAGCAGCCTCATGATATTCATTGGAAGGCATCCAAGAGGATCCTCTAGTATATTAAGGAAACCAGGACCTACGGCATTCACTATGCTGTAGACTCCGAGCTAGAGCTGATTGGTTACACAGATTCTGATTGGGTGGGTGATTTTATTGATCAGAAGTCTACTTCTAGATATTTCTTCCTGTCTAGTGGTGGCCCCATTTTTTGGTCTAGCAAAAATCAGGCCGCCATAGCATTTTCTTCAGCAGAGACTGAGTACCGAGGAGCCGTGAATGCTTGCATCCAAGTTGTTTGGTTGCAAGGCATTCTTTTAGAGTTTGATCTTGGTAGTACTTTTTCCACTATCCTCTTTTGTGACAATCAAAGTGATATTAAGATATCCACAGATCCAGTTACCAGGCTGAGGACCGAGCATGTAGAGATACACATGCACTTCATCAGAGAGTTAGTGCATGACAAGACCATCATTATGCAATACTACTTGACTGATGAGTAGATTGCAAACATATTCACCAAGACATTTTCAGAAAAGAAGTTCACTTACCTCCATTCACTGTTGGGGGTGAGTTCATTAGGGTGATCAGACTACTTTCAGTGTTCAGCTTGAGCGGGGAGGGGGTGGTTCCCACTGGGTTTTCCCTTTTTTCCTCACTTAGATTTATTTTTGAGCATTGTTTTTAGCTACATTATTGTATAGGGTGGCCTATGGCCTTTGCTTCCAGGGCCCTAGAATTTCATGCACTCTATGTTTCTACTTCTCCTAAGTATAGCTTAAGGGGGGGTGTTGGAGAAATTTACCCACCATGCACCCTTAATTTGGTTAATTTGACCTTGTTAAACCACTATCCTAAGTTTTATTGACTTAATTGACATCATAGGAGCACTGCATGACATCAGAATGAGCACACCCACGCCTACCTTTTGTCAAGGAGGCCAACTAAGCCTTCTCCTTCATTCGGGGAGGCTAACTGGAGCATTTTAGGGGTTATCTGAGTGTCATAAATGCACCTAATTAATAATTGATGGTTACAATCAGTTAAGGTGAGTGGTAAAGGCACCTCCATTCATTATATTAATTATTTTATTAATATTTAATGAACTTGAGTCAACAGGGGCGCCTCCAACCACCTATGATGGCCAGTTTGACTTCAGTTAACCTCATTGGGGTTCATTGGAGTCATTGATGCGCTACCACTTGTTGGTTGGCATGCAGTGACATGTGTCTAAGCTACTTCCAACTAGACTCAGTCATTTATTGCACTCCGACTTCAGTTAGGACTCAGTTGAGTCAATTAAGACTTGATTAGTTGGTTAGCTAGTGTGTTTATTGTGGCTTACAGTCAGTTCACCCATTCATTCAATTCGAATGACCTCCTTGGGAATTCGAATTGTATTGGCATTCATGCATCTTGCATGATCATTGTATTGTATTATTCATTATTATTGATTATACAGAGTTGCTAGTTCCATTGCAGCACCATTTTGCCAATTTTATGCACATTTGTCTATATTCTTTGTGAGACTGTGTTTTGAGTTCCTAGACCACTGTGACAAATTAATATTGTACAGGCTTGACCATTGGGAAATATAGAAGTGGTTTGGCACCTATTGGTTGTTGGATTTTTCATTTTCTCCCCTTGTGCTTTGTTTAATTTTGATTGTTATTATTTATTTTGTTTTTAGTTGGTTTCACTAACAACCATTTACAACACCACTTGGACCACTCCCCAACAATAAATGGGGGCACCTAATATTGAGGCCTTGTTGTAGCCTACAGGATTTTCCCCTCACCAAGTGGGAAGGATTCACTCTTGTGAAATATTTTTCACAACATACATATAATATTAATATAATATAATATAATATCTTTTAATTATATTATATTATATATTATATCAATATATAATTATATTAACAAATTTTAAAATGTCTTAAAACCTCAGATGGAGAGATAGAGGGAAAAAAACTCGAAGAAGGAAATTTGGCAAAGAAAAATTTGGAGAGTTTTGTGGGTTGGTAAAGAGTTTCTTTGAGAAATATACACCATTGAGGGGTCCCTTTGGTTGACTCAACAATTTCATTTCAAAACCTGTTTCAAAGAGTTCAGGTAAGTCTTCAATAATGTGCTTTATCATGGAAATTTTTTATTTAGATTTAGTTTTTTTTAGTGCCTCCATCAAACCCCTAATCCAAAATCCCACTACTCTCTCTTTCACTTTGTGTTTTGCATTTATGAAAGTTGTTAATATTGGAACCCACTTCTTAAATCCATGATGGTTTGAACTAGGGAATTTTGTGATCAAGGTTAAATGCTTTTAAATTCTTCTAAGAATTGATTTTGATGGAACAAATCAGCAATGTTTTGACATTATTATTACACAACTATCTATGTATAGTTGGTAGAGGTAGTGAAGTTGGAAAATTGTTGCGTGTAAATATATCTACATGGAATTGGTAGAATTTTGAAATATGCAACTGGTATGTGTGCATGCATGCCTACGGATCATTATATTTGATATTTTTGGTTTAGTACAGTTGGATTTTGAAAGATCCCCTTTAATGGTAGCTGTAATATTAATTTAGAAGTGAATTTAAAAAAAATAGATTTGGGGTTAAAGTGAATTTTTTTTGGAAATTTGTAGCATTGTAATGTGTGGATGGAATTGTTTGTGCTCGGTATTTTTGGTAGGCAACAAGACTGAAATGACACAAGAATTTTAGTGTTCTAGGATGGGTGGGTGTAAACATAGCAATTAATAGGGAATTGAGTGCAAAAAAACTATAAATTTTTCTGCCTCATTATAGAAAAAAAACATATTTCTCTATTTTATAGATGAATGTCTACACATTTATTTAATGCCTCCTGAGATGAACAATTTTGTAAAAGTAGAGGAGGAGCATGGATTTTCGATGATGGATGGGATTAACTCCTAAATCTTTATGAAAGAGTGGGAAAAAATGAATTTTGATATGGCTCTCCATTAGGTTCTGGATGGGGTATTACACCCTAGTATGGGTAAGCATAGCGAATACATTATACATAAGAAATCAATGTGCCCATGATTTTGGTGGGATTAGAGAAAGAGGTTCTAGGTGTAAATATGAATTAATGATAGATAGCAGGAAATATGTTATATGACGATTGCTAGAGCAATAATCCACCTTAGTACCATGATCATACACCTAGGATACATTTCATTATTTTTTATTCTATGTTTTATGGTCCAAACTTAGGCTATATTGATCAATTACCGATAGCTGAAGCGCTCCACTTCGATCATTCTAATATTTGAGGTGCTCTAGGTTGATCATTCTAAAAAACCTGGTGCCCTAATTGTTGATAGATTAGTCTTGGTGCACTCCCCTATCCCTTGATTCAGGGAATATGTTTGACCTTAGGCGCTAGTGCATGTTTGTGGTGGTTTTTTTCCTTCCTTGAACATTTATTGCCTCTTAGAGCCACTCCCACTCACCCATGTGATCACCCATGCCTACCATGCCTTCATGTATGATCCATTAGGCCCCACCCATGTTCACACTTGCATTCATGACCATTTGGGATGGTTAGGAAGCTGATTGGTCCACCTAGGGGGTTTGAGGGTCAAATCATAGTCTGACACATGTATGCATCTAGATGGCCTCCAAAGGCTAACGATTTCTCCCTAATGTAATACAAACATAATCCAGACATATTTACAAGTTGGACAGTCATAATAAACTCAATTATTGACTACATTTTTGTATGATATTTTCACTCTTTCTATTGTTTTGTGCATAATTTGTGTGTAATATCGAATTATGAGAATCCCCTTTTCTCCTAGATCTTACTATGAATCAATTATCACATGGTATCAGAGATATTTGGAGATTCAAATAAAATACATAGTGTTTGAGTTGTTCTTTAGGGAATTTTCCAGATAAATTTGATTGTTTGCATTAGAGGTACAATCAGCAGTTTTTCGCTCAATGCGCAAGCATAAATGGAGCATACTCATGTATTGTTGACCCCATTCAATTATTTATAATGTAAGGATGAAATGGTGATCTAGGTGAGGTTGAAAGGCCTATACATAGTCACCATGGGGACTGAGGTCGAAACCAACTCTGCTGTGGAGAAATCGAAGTACTTCAACAAGCTTGGTGAAGCATTTGGATTGCTTTGTCTCAACATTTCGAGAGACTTACTCTTCCATGTAGATAGTATGAAAACTCCCAATGAAGTATGGCTCAAGATTGAGGCATTGTTCAGGAAGACTGGTGAGATGAGAGGTCACCAGCTAAAAAATGAGCTAATCTCACTGAGTCCATCTCACTTTGAGACAATCCAAGACTTCTTCACCAAGTTCAAATCGTTGGTAATTCAGCTGAAACGGTGTGGCATAGAGAAGAAAGAGGAGCATATTATCTTATAAATACTTTCAAATACAGGGCCATAGTACTCTTTGTTTGTGTCTACATTCCACTCTAGCAAGCTCATGGCTCAAAATTGGAGGATTCCATCACTGGCAAATTTCATGGAGTCATTGACACAAAAGCAAGACAAGATGGTAAAAATGGGAAGCATCAAATCCATTAAGGATCAATCCCTTGTTACAGGTGTTTTGAATCCAACCAAAGGAAATAAGAAATCCATAGATTCGAAGCAGCAAGAAAAGAAGAAGCAAGAGAAACCCAAATCTTCAAATGGAAGTTCAAATCCTACCAAGGACAAGGACAAGAAGAAGCAAGAGAAGACCAAATGCAATTATTGTCACAAGGGGTGGAATCCAAAGAGTGCATGCATGAAGAAGACCATAGACATGATGGCATGGCTACTTGAGAAGAACAAGATCCCTCTACTAGAAGTTGCAAGGAAGAAAGATGGTGGTTCAAGCTTAGACAACAAGGAGAGGTGTAATGATTTGGTTATTGGTTGGGGAAGAAAGATGGTGGTTCAAGCTTAGACAACAAGGAGAGGTGTAATGATTTGGTTATTGGTTCTCCAACCTCTTCCTCCTTCATCATAGATTCCAGATATTCTAATAACATGGCCTCCATGTAAGATTATTTATCATCCCTCTCTCCTTAGAGTGTTCCATCCATTCTAATGGGTGATGATTTAGAAATCCAAGCCAAAGGGATTGGCAAGATTGATCTTGAAGATGGGTACTTCAACAATGTGTTGTTTGTGCCTGATCTAGCAGCGAGACTACTCTTAGTGGATCAAATGAAACACACTGGTGAATCCAAGAGATTAACATTTACTCTAGATGTAGTGGAGATATCATAAATATCTACAGGCAAAGTAGTGGCATTGGGTTTTGATGACCATAGTGCAAGAATGTACAAATTCTCTCACTTCCTCCCCTACTTCCAAGGGAATGTGATCCTGTCACATGCCAATGAGACAATAAATTTGTGGTGCAAAACATATGTCCATATCAACCTACAGGTAACACCAGGCATTGAGCAAAGAAGGCATAGTGTAAGGGCTTTCTTCTATCAAGTTCTCAAATGGCACATACAAAGGATGTGTAGTGGGAAGCATGCAGAGTGCGGCTATGAGAAAGGAAAGGAAAGGAGAGTTGTCCAAGTGATTTATTTGGTTCATTGATACCTCATAGGGCCTCTTCCCACACCCTATTATTTGAATTCAAGGTATGTTTTTACCTTCATACATGATTTCTCAAGGTATTGTTGGGTATATTTTCTCAAACTAAAATCTGAATTTTTTGAGACTCTCAAAGTTTGGAAAGCCCTGGTTGAGAATGCATGTGGGCACAAGATCAAGGTCCTTAGGACAGAAAATGGCAAGGAGTATGTGAAAAATATTTTGCAGCAGATTTTTGAAGAATGTGTCATCCAAATGCAGCATTCGGTGCCCTACACACCACAACAAAATGGTGTTGCAAAGTGCAAGAACATGGCTCTCAAGGAGATGGAAACCTGTATGTTGGAAGCAAAAGATTTGAATTCTAATCTATGGAATGAATCCATTAAAAGTGATGCATATGTTAACAAATATCTCCTCACAAATATTTGGATGGAAAAACACCATATGATGCTTGGAATGGTTACAAGCCAAGTGTTTCTCATTTTAGGGTCTTTGGCTCAAAGGCTTGGGCTAGGATTCCTCCAGAGAAGAGAAAGGACTTGCAACCTCGAAGCAAGGATTCCATCATGGTTGACTGTGATGAAGATGCAAAGGTATACAAACTATTTGATGCCTCATCTCAAAATACATTCATATAAAGGATTGTACAATTCGAAGAAGAGTTCATGCAAGAGACTGAACTAGCTCATGGGGAATGCTCACATCCTATACTCCATGATGATGTAAGTGATGAATCCTTTTCTGAATTTTCTGATTCTGATATTTATGAGAATTATGATGACATTCATTCATATAATACTCACCCATTTGGCAAAAGTGGGTTGAGAAAATCATTGAAGCATTTGTTGATCTTGCTAGTGATCCTCATGATTCTAGGAAGACTACATCTCAATTTCACAATGCTTTATCTGCTTGTGAATTGAATATTACTGAGAGATGATTCATGATGGTTGGATATGATACTAAAAAAATATCAGGAAGCATCACTTGACCCAATATGGAAAACATCCATGCAAGAAGAGTTCAAATCATTACAAGACAATGAGACTTGGGAATTGGTTCCCTTTCCTTCCAAGAGGAAACTAGTGCAATGCAAGTGGGTCTATAGGAAAAAAGTGGTTATTGATGGTTAAGAGATCAAGTATAAGCTTATTTTAGTTTCCAAATGCTTCTCTCAAGTCCAAGGAGTGGACTAACATTTCCACAGTTTTCAAAGATGGACTCTATTAGGCTAGTTTTAGCCATTGTTGCATCTAAGCACTGGGAGGTTCACCACATGGATGCGAAGAGTTATTTTAGTCATGGTGAAATTCAAGAGGATATATATATGTATAAACCTAAAGGTTTCATTTATGATCGTTCACTTTTACTTGGGTTAAAGAAGTCTCTCTATGGCCTCATGCAATCCCCCAGGGCTTGGTATGCCAAGATGGACAATTTTCTGCTTTCACTAGGCTTTGAAAGATGTAAATATGATCCTAATGTGCGTTTGCAGCATGTTGGTGACTTATTTTAGGTCATAGTGATGTATGTTGATTACATTTTTATTATAGGTATCTACACTAAATAAATTGGATCAATTAAGTCTTCTTTGCACAGTGAATTCTCCATGACTGACCTTGGATTATTGAGGCAATTTCTTAGATTGGAAATTGAGCAATATGAAGCAGGGATCAAGGTCAGAAAATCAAAGTATGCTGGAGACCTATTATTGAAGTTTAAAATGGCTGAATGTAAGGCATCCAAGTGCCCATTCCTTTCAGGAATAAAACTAGGTGAATTTGGTGCATCTCCATTGGTGCACAGCTCGTTGTACATACAACTAGTTGGGAGTCTACTATATCTTACACACTCCCGACCTGATTTGGAATATGTTGTAGGTGATAGTTCTATATATATATGCATCAACCTCATTAGATCCATTGGAAGTCTTCCAAAAGGATTCTGCATTATGTGCAAGGAACCATACACTTCGGGGTACACTATGTTGTTGGTTCTCCACTAGAACTAGTTGGATTTATTGATTTTGATTGAGCTGGAGATCCCATTGACAGGAAATTGACTTCAGGTTATGTATTCATGATTGCACATGGTCCCATATGTTTTTCAAGCAATAAATATCACACCATATCCCTCTCTTCCACTGAGTTCGATTACAAAGGAATAGTGAACGCAGCTACACAATGTGTGTGGTTGCAAGGTATTCTTCGGGAACTTGGATTTGCATTTGATTCACCCACAACCATTTGGTGTGATAATAAAAGTGAAATCAATATTTCCACTGATCCAGTGAAGAGATAAAGGACCAAACACATTGAGATACACATACACTACATCTGGAGCTTGGCACATGATCGGGTGATAACCTTGCAGTATTGCCCATCTACAGAGCAAACTGCTGACATTTTCACAAAGATATTCACAGAAAAGACATTCACATATCTTAGATCCCTTATTGGAGTGGGTGACACATGGTGATGGCTGATATTCACTTTCATATTTTGATCCATGTCCAATTTTTAGGGGAGGTTTTGTTCCCATGGGGTTTTCCTCCTTACCTTGTTTTCTATGGACAAATAAAAATTTTTGTTGTATGAGGTGACTTGAGGCTTAGTTTCCAAGGCCTCAATAATATTTTGGTATAATATGTACTAATTTAGGATTAAGGGGGGGTGTTATAGCAGTAATCCACCTTAGTTCCATGATCATACACCTAGGATACATTTCATTAGCTTTTATGCTATGTTCTATGGTCCAAACTTAGGCTATATTGATTAATTAATGATAGTTGAGGCGCTCCACTTCGATCATTCTGATATTTGAGGTGCTCCAGGTTGATCATTATGAAAACCCGGGCACCCTCATTGATGACGGATCAGTCTTGGTGCACTCCCATGTCCCTTGATTCAGGGAATATGTTTGACCTTAGGCTTTAGTGCATGTTTGTGGTGGTTTTTGGCCTTCCTTAAACATTTATTTCCTCCAAGAGCCACTTCCACTCCCCCATGTGCTCCCCCATGCCTAACATGCATTCATTTATGATCCAGCATGCCTCACCCATGTTCACACTTGCATTCATGACCGTTTGGGATGGTTAGGAAGCTAATTGGTCCACCTAGGGGGGTTTGAGGGTCAAATCATAGTCTGACACATGTATGCATCCAGATGGCCTCCAACAACTAACAATCTATCCCTAGTGTAATATAAACATGATCCAGACATATTCACACGTTGGGAATTCATAATAAACTCAGTTATTGACTACATTTGTGTATGATATTTTCACTCTTCTTGTTGTTTTGTGCATAATTTGCGTGTAATATTGAATTGTGAGAATCCCATTTGCTCCTGGATCCTACTGTGAATCAATGCTCACAAGGATAATAGATCATGTACTAAGGATTTGAGGTAATTAGGTGAAGGGGTGAATTCTATGCATATAATGCCTATTTGTGAGATAGATAGAAGAGATATCTGCCTAGACAGAGTGAAATCAAATTCAGTTTGAGAATTCAATATTTGGGTTTCTATGTGAATTACCCTCGGTGAAATGACATTTAAACTCAATAATGATGATGTCTAGTTTGTGAATAAATTCAACATTGATTTGGGTTGTGTGCTGGCAAGTGTAACTCTAGAAATGGGCTTGATCAAGAAGTGGTCAAAGGTGTGAGAGGAAATCAACATTGAATTCCTATAGTTTGGATGAGATCAAAGGTGAAATCCAACATGTTGGTTGAATACGGAGATTCAGAAAAGCATGGCCATAATTGGAATGTGCATCATTGCTACAAGGTAAAAGGATCTGAGTTCTATCATTTGATTATTCAATTTGTGCAGAATTAATCAAATTTTGGAATTGATAATCATATTCCAGATTCCATATTCAGGGTTGATTGTGAATTCTAATTACCACTTAGTGTCGTTTCTAATCATTGTTACAAATGTATATACAAAACCATAAGGATATATTTGCAGATGATGATATTTTGAGAGTCTATTCATGCAACTTTAAGTTCCATGTGATGTTGACAAATTTGATTCTTTGGGATTCAATTTCCTTTTAAAACCCAATTGATATTTATAGAATGACTTTCTGAAACCGAACATTCATTTATAAACAATTATTTTGTTATATTAAGAAATGTGGAACTTAATTATGTGTATTGAAAGCATGAAACATATAGTGAATATTCCCATCTTGTAGATGGTGGTTGAAGGATTGAATTGAAAGAAACCAAATTTTTTAATGCTCCCAACATATAGAAGTGTACCCAACCTATAATGATTTCATCAAAATCTATGAAATTATGAAGATGTAGTAAATGGAACGTAAGGGGATTTTACTAATATGTTCAACCTTGAAATTGAATGGTATGCCTAAAGGTATTGAACATATGTTATAAATAAATTTATGTGTGGGTGAATGTATGAGAAGAAAGAGATTCGAATAATGCATGAGAGATAATTAGTCCTTGGAGACTATATTATTTTATATATCTGAAGAAGAATTCTTGTAAAGAGTTCTATGGGATTTTAGACAACTTTCTCGAAGTAATGAGAAATGAATGTCATGGTTTGAAATAAAGGCTCGCTCATAACCATTTCAACACATTAGAAAATCATTGCCAATGATACGAGGATAAAAAATCTCATCAAAATTTTAGTTTTATTGCAGCACTTTGGGTTTTTGAGATGCTATCACTTTGTATCTACTAAATTGAGGAGGAAACGTAATAACTACANNTATATATGGAACATTTAAAAAACATGCACAATATATTTATAAAATTATATGCTCTTAAAGTGCAGTGGAACACCATATATCACAAAAATGTGTTAGTCTTGAGGCCTCATGAATTGTCCATACAAGTATTCCACAAAATTAAAATACATTTTTCCCTATTGACATGGAGATGTCATACTAGTGATGCAAACCCATAATTGTACAAGCTCATCAATAAAAGGCTCAATATGTACATTCATGTATTTAACTTGGTACTTACCTATTTTATTTAAAATACACATAATTACTATCATATGTATATATAAGAAAATAAATAAATATAATATATTATGCAACAAATAAGAGAAATCAAATGTTGCATTCAAAGAGTTATTGTAAGCAAATAACATGAACAATCATTCCAACAGTACATGCTCCCTCTTTATTGACATACAAGGAGGAATGCTATTATTGATAACAAAAATTGGCCACACTAAGTAAATAGAACTGATCTTTCCAAATGGATTGACACTGTCAGTTTCCAATGAAATCCTAACATTAAAAAGGTTCTTATTTGAAATTTGGTCATGTTTCCTCGATGTTCCTAAATTCATAACCATAAGCAATCATTCAAAGAACATCATCTCCACTTATATTCCATGCATGCTAATCCATAAGCTGCACTATGCTTTCACACCTGAACAGTCGCTGCAAATGTGGAATTATGGGAATATTGCGAAGAACCTTGCAATCCACCTTTTTTGTTAGTTGATTGGTTTGATATCTACTGATATGACATTGTGGGCATTCTGTTTTCGACGCATCTTGTCCATAATATATAATATGATCATTAAGACAGGCATCAATAGCTTGATACTCCATTCAAGTATCTTTCATAATGGCAGATAAATCTCTTTATGTGAGAGATAAAAGATTTGACATTGGTAACAGAAATTCATCTAACAATCTACAACTAAAAAATAACTAGTTAATGTAAATATTCTAATTGTACTAAATATTGCATTCTTATTTTACATGATATGACCATGGTTGGTTGAGAAGAAAAGGGGTTGTTGTCCCCATCGATGCAAAAGATCTATCAGTAGACATAATAAAGAATAAAATGATTGGAATAATAAGCAGGAGAGAAATAAGAGTCATACTTTTTCAGATCAAGAAGGATTTACATAGGTTAGAGTTGTTTCAACTCAAGCCAAGGAAAAAAGAGAAGATTAATTCATGATTTATGATGTAATTAACAGTACAAAATAGAGGGAAATGTATAAATTTATAACAATGTGATGATACATACCTTAGTATCTATGTCATACAGGTGTTTAACAAGCCATTTAAGACCTTTAAATTCACCAACAATAATGTAGCGAAGATAAGATTTACTCTTAAGACTTGATAAATTGGTTTCCTTGCCTTATCAAGTAGCAAGGAAAATTTTAGAGGTGAAATTCAGCCCATGGACTATTTTTTGACCTTTTTTCAAAAGCATATTCGCCAATTTGCCTTTTTTCAATGTTGATTCACCCAAATTCCATGGGATTTTTTTTACTCTAAAAAACGCCAAAATTATCCCAAAACTATATAAAGTCCTTAGAAAACTGAGTATTTAAAACAAATCGCCAAACATTTTATGGTTGCAAATTTAAGAATTAATAATATTTGCCAAGGTTTCCACACTTTGAGAAATTTGTGGATCCTTAAAATTTTCCTTGTCAAGTAGAGGTACATCATGAATATCATGAAAGTTGTCATGATTTGTTCTAACAAGTGAACATGCCTTGGATAAATCTATTTGTCCCATCATCTTCAATTGTGTTATCACTATCATCTTCTTCCACAGGATCATTAACTTGATCTTCAATATTCACTCCATGTTCATCTTGTATAACACTATATCTACTAGTGTTTGGTGCATTATATGACGTAAGACACCTAGGGGGACTTGCCTTTATTATTACAAAGAATCATGCAAAATTAGTGTGTATAAAATATTAATAATATATAAAAAATTACACACACACACACACACACACACACACATTACCAAGGGATGGTATTCGCCCCCCCTTTTGACATGTCCATATAATGTTTTTCAATTGTTTTTATCGAAATTATTCTGAGAATGAAGCCCCTGCATTGATCGCAAGGGAAATAACATTTTTTATCACCCCTTTCCCTGAAATCCTCCCACAACCTATCAAGAATCCTTTTTTTTTCTTCTGGACTAATGTTATCTGACATTCTTCCCTACCAAAATAGATTGATGACTATCTTATAAATTCAAGTAGTAGTGTAAATCTATAATTAATTTATAATGAAATTGAAATATAAATTAATAAATATGTTTTATGTTTGAAAAAAAACTTATAACATTTCCAAACTGTCGCAATTGTAGAAAACTCTTGAAACATATATTAAATATTACATATTTATAAATCTTGTATGCATCGTACTTTCGACGATCATTAACCTAGTCAGTGCTGACTTTTTCAACAATGATCATTGCAAGGGTTCAACAAGCATGTCCTCAACCATCGATATTCCGACTTCTTTCTAACGATTATTCCTAAATCATCAATGGTCCAATGTGTTAGGGGAAACCATCGACAAACTGTTGGAAGACTGATGGTTGAGTAATAACCATTGGTGTTCCAATGAAGTCAAGATTTTTTTTTTTTTAAGTAAACAAAATTAGATTTTTTGACTTGTATTTTCGACGGTCTTCCATTACAATCGGGTAATTTCGTCAAATTTTGAGCCAAAATGTTGCTATGCACCAATGTTATTTTCTTTTAGACAAAAATGGTTATATTTATAAAAGTAGTGATGTAACCACTGGAAAAGAGCCACAAAGTGCAAATGTCATAAGGGAGCGGCAATCAAAAGACTAAAAATTCAGTCCATACAAGTTCGGATTGTTACATTTAGAGTTTTAAAGCTAGAAAATACTATCCACTAGATAAACTATGCATAGTTGTGCTTAGTAAGACCAAAACAAAATTCAAATAAATCTTGGCTTAATTTGCATTTCCTCCATGGCGGAAAGTGGAACCTGAAACTTTTGATGCCTCCAACTTCTCTACCTTGAGTTCCAGCTTCTCAAACTTGATTTCCAGATCTGCAAGGAGCCCTGCCAAAGCCTTTTCGGTCTGGTTGATTGAGTATTCAAATTCCTTTCGCAACAGGGAAATATCCTGGTCAACTATCTCCAACTGATGCCCACCTTCAGAGTCCAATCTATCCAGCAAGTGGTTCATCTTCTTCACTTTCTTCCTAATTTTCTGAATGTCAGCCTCAATTGTCTGAGCCGGAGTTGAGGACGCGATGGATTCGGAGGACGTTTCCATGGAGAAGAGGATAACCTGGATACCAATGATCAGTGTAATTCCTATGAGACTACATAAAAACCAACGATGAGGGATACAAGCTATGCCACCACCCTGCTTAATAACGCATCCAACCTTCATCATTTCACCCGAAGCTGTAGGAGGGATTGCCACAAGCATCACACACAGAGGATGGGACGTGGAGCAGGTAAATTCAGGTTTACGCATAACGGATGGGACTGGAAACTTATTTGTACCTCCACATTTATCCTTTAGATGTGCTGCATGCGTGAGCCCACATGCCAACATCTTATTTCGCATTATGCCATGAGGTGGGGGAGGGAAAGCTAGGCTCCGCATGGTGAGATCTTGGTGTTGGCCCATATGACCATAAGTCAAGGAGTTAAAGAATTTTGCAGATAGATTTTGTGTCATTTATTACCAACAAACCATTTTCGAGACTAGAAGCAAAATCCACAGCTTGGTCTGCTTTGGAGTTGATCTTCCTTAAGACATGGAAATAGTCGATTTTCTGGAAAGAGATGGAAATAATTTGAATTTTCCTGATCAAAGGATGGATCTTCAAATGAGATGGGAGGGTGTTGGTCGAGAGAGCTTGGATGATAATCCTTGAGTATCCAATTACCATGATTTCATTGATACCTTGATTTCTGGCTTGAAGAAGGCCTTTCCAGCGGGCTAATGCTTCGGCAACGTTATTTGATTCATGACCAAGGCCCCAAGAATAAGTCATTTCCTAAATTCCTTCTAGGGTAATGAGAACCCTCCCCCCTACCGCCCCTTATGCACCAATGTTATATTATTATAAAGCACCAATGCATATAGTATTTGGTTGAATATTGGTATCTACCTACATATAGTTACACATTGATTCTTATTTGTATTTAAATGCACGAGTATGTTTTGTATTTGTTAGCACCGATGCATTTATATCAATAAAGCATATTGAGGAAAAAATCTTCGCTAAAGCCTCCAACCGCTCAATTTTTTTAGTTATAATAAATTTTCGTAAAAAAATCTACCAAAAAATCTAGTACCATTGGTGGAGGACGTAGTAGAGGTTTTTTTGACAATTTTGGTCAATCTTGTAATAGTAAAAAACTTCGCTATAACCTCCACTATAAATTAATTTCCCTTTGGTGGGTTCTTTTCCTACCAAAAATTTCAATATATATGATATTTAGGTTCAAAATGAGATAAGTATTTATCTAGGTGATGTTGAATAAATAATTTATCCTTTCATATCATTCATCCTTTATTGTAATCTAATTCTACTTTAACTCCTTCCACACCAAACTATAGTTTTCACTATATATTTTATACTACTAACATGTTGCCATGTTAAGTAACCTTTCCTTTTAACATGATTTTAGAGATCCATGAAGTACTTAAAGAGATCCTTGACAATCTTCCTTGATATTTATATAAAGAATGTACCATTTTTATAGTGCCAATCTTTCCCAATATTTGTAAAGTAAAGGTACCATTAGAAGACCATAATTAGGCATTCATGCATTCCATCGCTCACAACGATAAAGGACAAAAATGTGTAGTTGTATGTTTGAGGTAACGTAGTAATGCCAATCATTGCTCATTTAGTGCATTGTTGTTTGGAATAGTTTAAAGGATCTCTTCCAGGATCAAAGAAGATATAAACAACCTATTAAGTGCTTTCCATACCATTACAATTTTTTACAGGTAAACTATTTTATAGTTTAATTATTAATTATAGTTATCTTTTAACTAGATGCCCAATCATTTGTTTCCCTTTAATAATAACCTTTTTTTTCTACTACATATGTGCATCACTGCCTAAATTTTAGTGCATACTCAAAAATAAAGGAGTTGTTTTGATGGTAACAACTATGTGATCAACCATCAACATATAATGGTGAATGAAAGAATCAAGAATCTCCCATGTCACCTTGTCCCTAAATTTAGTCAAGAAAGCATATAAGGAACTACATGATGAAGGTTCAATTGATCCCAACCTAGCGAAATTGCTTACTAATATCATCAATGAGATCATAAACATGAACAAAAATGTGAGAAACAAGCATTTGCTACCTCATTATCCTTTATATACTTTCATGGCTGCTTAGAACATTGTAGTAGAGGTTGATTTATGAAATATTTACAAGGAGTTCCATGATTATAAAAAACTTAGGATATTAATCTTTATAATTTTTTCAACAAAATGCACATCATAGGAAAGCCTCTAAGCACTTCCCCCCATTATGAGGATGGTACTAAATGTAAACTATTCGGTTCCAATTTTGGCAATCTAACATATTAGAGACAGTGAGTTGGACCCACCATATTCACAAAGGTAATCGACCCAAGGACTTGACCTCGTGACCTCTTGCATGCAATTCGCAACACTTAAACACATAAGCTAACCCATTCGACTTGGAAATTAATATTTATATTATCATAATATAGTTGCAAATAATTGTCTTTCCTCTCTACATGAATTCTCTCACCCTTCCCATGATTTTATGAATTTAAAAAATACATAAAACTAAAATGATAAGTTTTCTATCCAAACTCGTAAATAAACCAATCATACTCATAAGAACCTTAACTCCCAATTCTTACCATATAAGGGATCAAATAATAAGCATATTTCCCTATCCAAAAACATGTCTCGATATATCGAGGATATAAACCAAAAAAAAAATGCACCTTAATTTTTATATTGTCAAAGATATCCATACAATGTAGTGAATGACTTTCCATAACTCATCAGGACCTTAATCAGGACCTTAATGAACTCTTTCCACACCCCTACCAATTTGAAATGTTGTCCAAATCCTTTGAGGCTTGATCTAATTTTTATGAGGCTACATAAGTTGACTTCTTATGTAAGTATAAGGGTTCAACAAATATAATCCAAACAAATTGCCCCCTTTCTACATATACAGGTGCATTGTTTTTATGTTTTATACTAATGTGGTAGAAATATGAGTATAAGTAATTGGTCCATTTTCAAGATTTGCATTATTTCCATATCATTAATTAATATATAAAATACATTTCCTTTAAATTTGATTAAGATTTCAGTTACATGGCTATAAAAGACATATCTAAATCATGCATTGAAAGGAAAGGAATGATGCATTGAGCATTAACAAAGTACCAAAGTACCCTATAGATTATTGGATCTAATTTAACACCCCCACATAAAGGTATAATCAAACATGAATATTTGTATGATATGCACTTTGACAGTATAACACACTTATACAAGGGTCTTTTAAGGTAAAGGTGTTTCGAAATCAGTACACTACCTTCTTTCAATATGAACCAAACACATGCAAATTTAGAGAAGGGGTTTATGGAATGTGGGCCGTATAGTTTGACAACATTTCTTCAACTTGAGGTTTAGGTTTTGTTTTTTTTGTTTTTTCATGTTGATTACTCATCTTATTTTGTTTGGGTTTTTGAAATTAAGATTCTATGATATAGAATGATTTTTAAACTAAGATTTTACAATATATAATTAATTTTATAGTTTAAATTTACCACTCATAAATTGTTATTACAAAGTTTAAAAAGAATTTTTACATGGTAGTTTAAATATGATTATAGATCGTATATTGATTTAAGATTTATATATTTTATTGTTTTTTTTTTTTAAAGGAAATTTTGTAAAGAAATTTAAGCTATACTTATCTACATTAATATGGTTGACGTTTTTAGTAAATATGTTGGGTAGACTAATATGCCTAATTTAGGAGGATTCAAACTATTTATCTACTAACACAAAATTAGTTAAATGTTGAGTATTATAGGTAACAAATGGTTAAGTTAACCCCTTGGTCTTTAGAATTATTTGAAACATCATATCCCACATGAAGCACTTAAGTTAGAGTGAGATTTTTCATATCTTGCTAACCTCAAATCTACCTACAAAAAATAAACACGTTATAAATGAAATTTGAACTTGGATGAGGAGAATAATTGTTCATCTTAACTACCCAAACTAAACTCAATTAAAATACACTTTTAATTAAAACACAATTGGAGCACTTCGAAATTTAGATTTTACCAAAAAAACTTTAAAAGATTTTAATCAACATTCACCAAAAAAATCCAAAACATAAAATAAATAGACTACTCCTAACCAAAATACAAAATTTATTAAAATAATTTTTCCTTACTAAATAATAATAATAACTTAACAAAATCCCTTAACTCAAATCTTAATTAAATCAACCACCAATCATATCCTCGTGTGTTTAGATAATCTATATATTCTTGCACTTACACCATGCTAGTTTTGGTTTATCATATATGAGATTAACCCACCGAAGGAGCTGCTCCGTTAATGCTAAATTTTTAAACCCATTTTGATTCATCATGTTACCCTTTTCAATACTAAAAATTTTGCATTAAATTTCATAATAATATTGTAAAATTTATAACTACTATTTTAATATCGTAAATACACTTTTCAATAACAAAAAATTTGCATTAAAATTTCATAATAATATTTTAAAGTTCATAACTACTATTTCGTAAATAGTTAAAATAATGTAATTGGGGAGGAAATTGCATCTGTGAAATACATTGTGTTCTCTTTTATGAAATTGTGAAATACATTGTGTTCTCTTTTATGAAATTGTTTAAACAAAGTTATGCAGTCTTAATATACCTAGGGACAGGGAGTGTATCATTGGAATTAATTTGCTCATGTAATATTTTGGTTTAGTGGTTATTAGTTGTATTATATTTTTATATTCTAATTTTTTTTTGTAAGGAATGATTTCATGTGATTTGATTATCTTAAGTTTTACTGTGAAAATGTGATTAATTAAGTGAATTGGGGTGTTATTGTCAAGCTAGTAGCGAGATGCTTGATGCATACACCTAGTATTGAATGAGTACACAAAACAATGAATGACCTGTGCCACTGTCACTGCCACCGCACCGTTTCATCCATGCCTTATCAATATTGCCACCTACACTTCTTCATCCATATTCCTTGTTCTTACAAAGTTTTAGCTGGAGTAGATACAAAATTTGTAAAAACACTATCCCATCAACACTCCACCTTTCTCTTTTAAAAGTAACCAAAGCATTTGAAAGGCTTCCATTGCTTTGCAACAAGAGAGTGATGTAACTCTTCTTGCTTTAATGGCAACTCCGACTACTGATGTTGCTTCTCCACCTTGTTATTGAACTAGAATTGATCATGTGCGCGTAACATAGGGGATTGATAGAGACACGAAGGATATCATGGTCATGGTTGTGAAGTAATATGCAGGGCTCCTCCACATGTAGGTAAGGGATGTAGAAATGAGACCAAGTTGTGGCTAGGGTTTACTAAGACCTTTGTGCGGCCTCCACGCATAGAATAATACAAGTACTTAACACATAAATTCTTGCCGTGGCATGCTAGACAAGATACATAACTTAACTGCTGACAGAACTTTGCTCAAAAGCACAATATCAAAAAACTTTATTCAAAAGCATGGTGTCGAAAAGAATGGATAGAGAGTTGTTAAATCTAGATGCAGCTAAGAAAAAAATAAAAGCAAAGCAAGTATATGCACTTGTAGTTTCCCTCTAGAATTCTATTTATGGCTTTAAGCACATTGTAGTAGCTAATCTTCTGAATCTTCTCACTTATAGCAATTTTTTAGATGGCCTAACTATTGATTTATACATTATCCAAACAAATTATGGCCATTATGTAACTTGTAAGCATCTAAATTTTGAAGAAAAAGTGGCTTTCCACATAGAAAAACACACAAAAATAAGGAGATTCACCAACATAATCCCCATTGCAAAAATCTCCTCCCTCCATTTGGCTATCAAACTGCTTCCTAACAATTAATTTTTTTAGCAAATATTAGTTGCATTCTTCCAATCAAATGAGAACTAATGCATTACCTTGTAGAATAGTGAGGCTAATAAAAATGTTCTAGAGACCAATATGACAATCAAGTACACCCTTGCTCATTTTGTGAAGGTGACCTACTCCTTCTCCATAACTTTTTTCTTCCTTATGCAACCACATAATGATAGCCACAATGACCCCAATCTTGTTCAATAGAGTTTGGAAATTTTCTATTAGCACCATTGTCGCCACTCATTACAGAGATCGGGAAAGCAACATTCAGAGTTGAATCCATAAAGAGAGAATTTGTTTTAAAATAAGTTTGGACCACCGAATCACGTCGATCGGTGACTCCTATGCAATTTAGTCCCAGGATCATCTACATATAAGCATTATGAATCAGGTAGACTGGTTCAACCAACGATTAAAGGATCCCTGATTTCTTGATAAATAGAACCTTGTTGAGCTCCAGATATTGAAAACCATCTAGATTTTAGATAGTATCCCTACATTTTGTTGCTTCCATAGTCTCGAAGATCATAATATACAAGCAGTCCAACTACTCTTACTCCTGCAACAATCTCTACAAAATCTTCCATGTACATTTTTCCATATTTAGCAACAACAATGGCACCTTTGGTGTCCACTCCCATGTCTCTGAGAGTTTAATAGTCCTCTTCTAAGCCATAGTTGATGAACACTAATTCTACGAAAACGTCTGTGGATGGAGACTAAGCATAAGGGCTTGTCAATTGAAAAAAATCAAGAGATGTTTGCTTCAACTTTGAAATCAATCCCTATTGCACCCATTGTCGTTTTATTCATTTGATTGAGTTTCAGGTTCATACCCTTCCTCCGTACATGCAAAAATTTGATAGATGGAATGATCTTCACATAGTCTTCAATTTCCATAGTTGTTGCTAGTCCCAATCCATCTTGAAGCGATTTGGAATGCCTTCCACTTCTCTGATATCTTCAACATCTTAGTCAAATCTTTAACATCTTGGAAAATTGCAAGCCATCTTTTACTGCTAATGTATTTGCTTATCACCATCATTTGATGCTACACTTGCTCTGCATCATGTAGGTGATTTTAAGTCTATGAAATCTCGAATCAATAGAGGGTCTGAAAGTGAAGATTGTTGGGTATACATAGAACTATCTGCCATCGTCGAGCACATTCGCTTCCATGTGCTAACAATGGAAAACAAACAACATCATGATGGAGTATTAGCATGCACTAAGTGTTTCAAACTAAAATCCACCTAGCTAGCGAAGGGTGCACTCTTCAAGACATCAGAGTTGTTGCACTGAAACAATTAGACATTCTCATGGCATTCCCATTGTTGAGATTGATAGCTCACAATAATAAATAATGAAGTCAATACCAAAGACCATGTGACAAGTGAGTGAGCATGAAACTTTATGCCTCGAAATGACGAAAACCCAACTCACCTCTTGTCGTTCAATCCATGTCGAATGTCTCGTTAAATTTGTCAACTCCTACATACTATATATTCTTCGTCCTACCAAACTATCCACTGGACTTGGAAACAAGACGCTTAATTAATGACATGTGTTGTTGGGTGCATCCCTTATGGTGCCACATAATGTTAGCTAAGTCATCAAGATACCAAGGAAAATTTTAGGGGCAAATCTTTGCCCGGGGACGAAATTATTGGGTTTTAAATTTTGAAGGGGGAATTTTTATATAGAAATGTTTTAAAATATTTTAAAATAGTTCACCCTAAAATTAAATATTTTATTTAATGTCTAGACTCTTTCACCCATCCAAAACTATCAAGGAAATTCATGGTAATATATTTTCACCCTCCAAATTAACCATAGAACCACCATTTTCACCGCAGTTAATTAGAGTCAATGCTTGTTTTAGGAGTAGTTAGCCCAACATTTCATTAAAAAAATATTAACGATAGCATTTATTCGATAAATATTGGGCTTACCATTGGTGGTTTACAGGCCCATGGTTTGGCTGTCACATGGTATTTTCCCATGGTATTGCATGTGATAAAGTCTATTTAAGGACTTGAGGAACTCCATGGTATTTAGAAGATCTAATTTTTTCCTTAAGTTATAGGGTAAATTCTATGGAAAAACATTTTTTCAATTTCCATGTTAAGAGTATTTTTCTATTTTATTATATTATTAAAATTAGTTACTAATCTAATGTTTTACTTTTCATTTGATAAATTAAACCTTGATTTTATTTGATGCATTTTAGTTCGTTAATTTCTCTTAAAACTTCAATTGCATTGAAGTCATATGTCATTACAAGTAAAGGAGAAATCATAATATGTAGTGCAAAAAAACAGAATAATTTTTAGAGCACGAACAAATAATCATTATGATTAGTTTTTTTAAGTGTTTTATTGCTTTAATTAAAAAGGTTAATGACACATTCCATTCAATTCTAGTTATTAACATTTTCTTTTTCCATACAAATTTTCTTTTTCTTTCAAATCAATAATCTTTTTGTTAAGCCAAATCATATGTACTAATTTTAAATTATGAAAAAACTTCTTCAATGATAGGATTTGATGACACTAAATAGTTAGCTAATATGATTTGGTTCATATACATATTAAAATAAGATGAATTTCAATTAACTTAGATATTTGTAATAGAAAATATTTTGTTTTTTTATTTTTTAAAATATATCTATTAATACCAACCTAATAGGAAAGATCATTTCCCTGAGACGAACGAGCTAGAGAGAAACAAAGATTCAATGGCGGCGATCAAGGTGCATGGTTTTCATGCTTCAACGGCCACTGTTACGGTGCTCTGCTGTTTAAATGAGAAACAAGTTCAATATGATTTCATTCTCCTCGATCTCCCTGTTGGTGCTCACAAGCAACCCCAATATCTTGCTCTTAATCCATTTGGGGTAGTACCCACAATCCAAGATGGGGATCTCACCTTATTCGAATCCATAGCCGAATCCAGAAACCAGTTGGGAATGGGAAACAACCCTATAAACGGCGGCATGCAGGCGAAGACTTCTCCTTCCAGGAATGCAGATCTACAGATCTTTCTCGAAATGGGAAGGTGCCTTATTCTGAGGTCCTTTGAGAGCCTGCAGCTGGATTTGCCGAGCAAGCCGTCTATGACGTTTTCTATCCACAGAGGGATACTAGGATTCATGAGCCAAGGATGTTATTTCTTGCGAGGAAACAGTACCGACGGAGAGCCTAGCCACGGTGAGAAGTCTGCGGATGAGAATTCTGCATGCAAAGCCATTTCGATTTTCGTAAGATCTCTGAAGGGGGTATCACTTTGCTTGTGCGTGAACCCACAAATCTCGGTCTTGCAGTTGAAATCATTGATTCAACAGGTAGATGGAACCCCTTCAGGACAACAGGGGCTTATCTATGCAGGACAACAACTCTCAGACCACCAACAACTCCAACGCCTTGGGATCTCAAAGGACACATGCATCTCCATGGTGGCCAGTCTACAGGGAGGAAACAACAAATCCTCTGCTTCTCATCCCAAGTCCTTCAAGGATGCAATGCGAGAAGGGCTACCTACCGCTCAGAATTCGGTCCAGAGCCCTCTCCCGGCCTACATTGTAGATAAATCTGAGGAGGTCCCCACTTTGGAGATTAAGCATCTAGAATTCATCCAGAACCTTCTCCTACACAAGGAGCAGACCTTAATCTGCAGATTCAATGGACTGTGTCCAAAAACAAAAGATCTCTTCGAGTGGATCAACTCAAACTGGCCCGAGGACTCTCAGGTATTACTCTTCTCTAAAGGTTTTTTCTTAGTGACTTTTCCTTCTCAAGACGATCTACTCTCAATTACGAGCAAAGGACATTGGTTTTGGGGATCTGCTAGGCTATTCATAACCCCCTGGTTCTCTAAATTTGACCCCTTAACTATGGTAGTGGCGAAGGTGCCCATCTGGGTATGTCTTCCAAACTTACCAATCCACTTCTGGACTCAATCGATCTTCAAAGGGATAGGAAACGCTTTGGGTTGCTACTTGTCCATCGATGACACTCGCTCAACTCAGGGTCTATTCACCTTTGCTCGCATCTGCGCCACCATTGATATCAGTTATGGGCTCCCTGACATGATCAACCTGAAACTAGGAAACTCCATATGGAGTCAAGCCTTGGACTATGAAAATACAGCCTTCTGGTGCAAGATCTGTCGACAAATAGGCCACCTTCTTAATGCATGTCCGCAAAGGAAACTCCAACAACAACAAACAACGAAGGTTCACAGAGCCAAAAGCTGGCAACCGCATGAAGAAAACACACAAGATGACCAAATTGATGAAGACACGCCCCCAGCAGCAGAACAGGATCAGAGATCCACTCCACCTTCGCCCGAGGTGCACATGCCTCTTCAAGAAGATGAGTGCACAAAAAGTGGCCCTCCACAAGGGCATAAAAGACACCATGAATCTTCCTTTTCAGACTCCGATAAAGAACTCACTCATGATTCCACAGATGCGCTGCAACTAGATTTAGTGTCCTCAGCTTCAGGGGGATGGATACAAGTTAAGAAAAAACAAGGAAAAAAAGGAAAGACTTGAGAATTAACCCATTCAGGGATGGGATTTTCTTTTTTGTAATTTTCAAGTCATTGCTTCTCTATCAACTACCATCTGCTATGATCCTATAGTGGATTTGGCTTTAGTGTTTAGCTGTGCCTTTTTGGTTGAATGTTCTGAGATCTTCTTCTCGAAACTAGCCACTGCTTTTCGCCGCACCTGGCCTTCTGGCAGATAGCAGAAATTTGATTGTAACATTTTCTCTTTTTAGGCAATAAAAAGTTCTTCTCTAACTTTAAAAAAAATATCAACCTAATAAATTAGAATATATATTCAATTTAAATTTATTATTGTATATATTATTAATATTCACAATATTTAATAATTAGCCAAAAATATATGAATACATTTTATCATTAACATTAAACTTTAAATTTTCATGCTTTCACCTAGTTATTATACATATAAATTTATTAGTATACATTAAGCTTTCTACATAAATTTCAAAATATTTAACGACTTAAACTAGCCCACCCATTTGTATTAACACTCATAATGATCTTTTCAAATCATACAACAGTAATATATGGTGCTCACGCCATAGCCCAAGGCATATGCTATGGTTTCTTGGAAGAAAGATCAAGTTATACGTGTGATGATTCAAAAGGGTGATATTAGATATATATGTTTCATGGTTATATTGTTTAAAAATGGTGATATTATATGTTTTATAATATTAAGTCTCTTCTTGATTAAAACTGCCACTTTTAAAGGTAAGTATTAAAAGCATGTGAATACAATGTAGTTGGAGGAATTAGTCATGACATTGTTGTGGACTTCTTGATTAAAATTGCCACTTTTAAAGGTAAGTATTAAAAGCATGTGAATACAGTGTAGTTGGAGGAATTAGTCAAGCTTCATCTAGGTTTCTTTTGATAAGGTGTGATGATTTAATTAGTTAAAAATTGTTATGGTGTCCCTTCATTTAATCAAATTAACATAGTTTATCCAGGTTTGAAATCAACTATGAAACATGTTTGGTTTTGTGTGAAGAATTTTTTTTAGTTGGAGGAATTAGTCAAGCTTCATTTAGGTTTCTTTTGATAAGGTATGATGGTTTAATTAGTTAGAAATTGTTATGGTGTCTCTTCATTTAATCAAATTAACATAGTTTATCTAGGTTTCAAATCAACTATGAACCATGTTGGGTTTTGTGTGAAGAATATTTTTTTTGTTGTATGTATATTATGATTTTTTTACGAGTTTTTTTTTAAAGAGAAAATCAAAATTAAAATAAATGCATACATATGTGTAGTAATTAAAATGCATTGGAACTAAAGAAGCATAGATTGATAGAAATTTAGCGATATTAAATGTTTAGATCTAACCATAATTATATAGGGAATAAAAAATACATATATTTTAATGATATAAAATAACATTAATTGCATATTCATAAAAAACAGTAGAATAATTATTTTTTAATGGAAGAAAGTTTAAGAAACTCATTTCATAAGAGAAATTCCCTTACCAACAATAGGCATCCAGTGCAAATACCACCCCTAATCCAAGCCATGAGTCCACCAAGGAAAAGGAAATAAGTTGCAAACTTCTATCTCACTTAACTGAACCCGTTTACTCTCAAGGCTTAGCCAATATACCCATTATGTAGCACTCAAACATTCCATCCAACCATCAAACAACCATGGCCGAACTCTCTTTCACCAACCCACACAACATAATGAAACTCTTCCCTTTCTCTACTCAACAGTCCCTTAGGGATATTATTTCATCTAGTGCTCTTTAGTGTGGGTGGCCAATTTTTTGTATCATTTATGGTAATTTCCATAAAGAATAATGTGTATTTCTCAAGCCCCTAAATAGAAACAAATACATAGTGGATGAAGGATTCCTAACTTTCCCAGTGTCTATGCTCACCTACATCCATCTACCTTACATCCAAGGTCTGCGATTTCTTATTCACGGTGTTGATTTAGTCAACTTAGAGATTATTTGATGGTTAATGATGGAGAATAATGTATGAGAAGTATAGAGAATGAATGTGAGTAATAGAATGAAATGGAGTAAATAAAAATTAGAGATTTAAGGGAATTATGGTTAACATTAACCTCTGACAAGATAAATTTAGTACACTTACACATTCCCACGATGATTGTACTCAACCCATGCTTCCATAACTATGTGAGATAACTTCCCCACCAACCTCTTACATGAAATCAGTTATTGGTTTTATAATTCAATGGAAATGGATGGATTCGTTTAAGGAACATGGTGGAAAGGAGATGAGATATAAAGCTAACACTTACCGGTAGAGGGTTTACTTTCCCATAGGACCTTTTTCTTCTTCCCTCTTAGTGGAATCATATCCCCCCTTATGCTCTCCCAAACTATCTTGTACCATTATATATTATATTCCAATGTTAATATTTACATAACTTGGGTTCAAGTTAGCAAGGATACCACATAGTCCATATAAGTATATTTGCATCATCTACTTGCCTATCCATTCACTAGTTAAGCCTTTCCTAGAGCTCTAAACTAGGAATCCATAATGGCATATTTACAAATAGGGTTGTTTATTTAAGATCACTTGTTTTGATTCACATCATTATAACTATGCATTTATAATTGATCATTCTTTTTACCCATTCTAGGATGTAGGTGGGATCTTGGTCTGACAAGCTAAATGGACTTTCGTTGGCTTGCTAGTATTGGATTTTTTTGTGGCTTCCTCATAATGGGTTCAAGGATTTTCTTGTGGGAAATGGTACAAGCATATTTGGGTGGGCGGTTTTCTCCTGCTTTTGGATTGGCATGGGTTCAAGATGATTTTCCAGGTCTTATCTAGCTTGCAATATAAGGAAGGGTCTAAGGAAGGGTAATAAGGGGGGGGGGATAGATCTCTGAAGTAAGGAAGGCTCCCATCCTTATTCCATTCTTATTTATAATCCTTTATTGCATTCTTATCTATCCTTATTTATGTATCCTTATCTTGTACTTACATCTTATTATGTCTTTCTTTCCTTACCTAGAACTTAATAAGTCATGAGTAATCCCTTATTCTATGCATAATATAATCCATACATCCCATGGGTCAAAACTAGGGTATTGCATGTATTTGGTTTTGTTTAAGTTATAGAATCTTGGTTTGCTTATACTCACAATTGGTCTTTTTTAGAGAAGGTTTGAGTTCAAAGTTATGGAGAAGGAGTTCTCCATAAGTGTCTCAATCTCTTTTCACTAAGTGAAGGAGGATATCAACTCTTTCAGATACAACTTTATTGTATTCTCCTACCTAGGGTTTATAAGTAATATAGAAATGGAAATAAAAGGAATAAAATGATGCATGCCAAGTCAAACAAGAATATGTCAAATGTAGCAAACATGAAATCATAAATTATGAATTTAGTAATGGAGGAGGATATATTCCTCAAACATATTCTACACTATCAAGAACTACCATTAGCTGGTAATTTTCATGGGTGGTCTATCTATGAGTTGATGATCAAACATTGGATTGGTAGGTCATGGAGCCCTTTGTTGGGTTACCCCCCAAACCATTAACATACTGGATAATGTAGGATTATTGTTTGTGAAATTTGAAGAATCCAAAGATTTAGGATTAATAAATAAAAACCCCTAATTATGGAGCAATTCCTTTATGGCCTTAAAATATTGCACCTCTTGTTTGACCCTTCCAGGGGAAAAACTAATTATAAAATCTTATGATTTAAGTTACCTTCATTTCCAATTGCACCATGGAATGAAAAGATATCTGATTTTGTTGTAAACGTGATAGGGAGATATCTTTGAAAGGAGTCAAGAACAAAGACTCAAGTTTGAAAATCCATGGTGAGGATTTGTGTCAAGATGGACTTGAGGGAAGGATTACCAACCACTATGGATATCGTTTTTGGTAAATGAACACAATCCCATATTCTTGATTACCATAATGTCTTGTTCAAGTGAGATTTATGCCAACTTCATAATCATAGAAGAATGGATTTCCCTACAATATACTACACGTGTTATTGCAATGTGATTGGGAAAGGATGCCTCTATATAATTTTAAGGAGGTCCTGGAAGACAATGGGGTGCTTATGGAGGAAATACCAATAGTGTATATATGAGATAATGTAAGAAGGGAGGATTTGGTGAATAATTAAAGGCATTATGAAGGTCCAAGTGAGAATTCTAGAAACCCTTGGAATGTCAAGGTGATCCCTATCAACGATGGTGTGCCGCCTCATCATAATTAAGAAAGGAATGATCTCAATTTGGATTGTGAGATAAAAATCTTGGGAATTTGAAGAGGTTAACAATAGAACCTGTGATCCAAACTAATATCTTGAGCTAGAGCAATTTTTAATTAAAAAAAGTAATATTGTGTCCTTATCTCCACATTTTGATAATGAAATTATGGTTTATATTTAGGAGTATCGCCTCTAAACCTTGATAAATCCATATGTTCCTCCCCTATTAAGTATTCCATGGATATGGATGAAGAGATAAGTATCACCTATCAAACTAATTTAGTCCCCCTATACCAAATGAGACTACCATTGTATGTGTCATGTCTAAAGAAGAGGCTTTAGAAGGAGGTGACAAGTATTGTATATCTACAAATATTATAATGGGAAGGATATAAGTTCATATACAAAGGAAGGTATGAATTAAGAGTCACACTCACTAGACACCTACTTAGATCTTATATAAAGAAGATTGTTTGGATTGGAGATACAATGATTGAGGGGGGGTTGGGAAATGATGACCCAAACATTACAAGAGGATTTTCCAATGGGATAAAATATTACATTTCAAGGGAAAAAAGAAAGCGGAGATAGAAGTGCATTTAATGAAACAAACAAACTATTGAAGGGGCCAGAAATATGCTCTGGTAATATTACAAAATGATTATTTTGTCATTAAATATTAAATATTTGAGTGCTTCCTATAAAAAAAATCATTGTCCTTAGGTTAGTAGAATTATATAATTTTAAGGTTACATTAATACAAGAAACCATTGTGAAGGGACATTGTTATAGGTTTGGTAAGTGGTGTATTGAAAAGGTTGGGCGTTCTATGCATTATAATATGTGGGGAAGTTAGTGGGATTGCTATCATCTTGCAATATGACGTTAGTGTTATTTATTTTTTTGCAGTCATCCATCCAAACTAAATTTTGGTCATTGAATTTGGATAAGCCCTTCAACATTTTGAATGCATATGGTCCATATGCCACTATAAGGGAATACCAAGAAGTTTCATTTATTAGAATTGTACAAAGATATAGAACATTATTATAGGGTGAGACCTTAACAGAGAAGGCCTTCACTTTACCCTAAAAAGGTGTAAGGTTGAGGGTGACTCAAGTAAGCTAGTAACAAATTGTTTCATTAATTGATCGAAAAAAAATCACTAATGGATGTGGAGCCTCTAAAAATATCTCGAACTTGAAGGAACAACAAGTTGAGAGAGTGGGGGATTTCATAACTCTACATAGGTTCTTGGTAGCAAAGAATGTTATTATGACAATTTACAAAATCAGATTTTGGATTGGGAATGAGAGTGGGACTCGATCAATTCCCTATATTTTTTAAAATGGAGAAAAACATTGACAAGCCTCCATGGCCATTTAAATTTAACCCAATTTTCCTAAAAAGAGGACTTTTAAATTCTAGTAAAATTTAACCCATTTTTCCTATAAAAAAAGCTTTTAAATTCTAGTAAATAATGAGTTGATGCCTTAAAATCTTGAATTGGAAGGAACATTCACATTCCAATTTCAAGAAAACCTAAAAAGAATAAAGAGGGTGACAATGGAATGGGAAAAATGAATATATAGTAATTCTCAGCATGATTGGGTTGCAATGGAAGATCGTATTTCTAATCTACATGGGGTAATTCGCAATGGGATATTTCAAAAGATAAACATTTGAATTTAAAAAGGATGGAAGAGTTGAAGAAGACCATATGGCCAAAGAAGAAGCAAAGTCGAGACAAAAAAAACAGAGCTACTTGGATAGCTCAAGGAAATGAAAGTACAATTTTTTTATTATTAGTTTTGCAAAGATGACAAAAAGTAACAATACTATTTGGAATATAAGTTTTAGGGAGGTGGGAAATGTTGGAGTGGCACGTTTCTCAAATTTTTTTAAGGAACTCCCAACATCAAACATAGTTGAAATCATACAAATCTCTACTTAATTCCTCATGTTTATGAGTGAAGAACAAAATGGAATACTAATGGAAGAAGTGACAAAAAAAAAAGAGTTGAAAGTAGTGTTACCACAAGCTTACACTCCTTTAAAAAGACAAAATCATAGGGTTAAACAAATTCTACTTAGTTTTTTTTATGAATTCATTGAGAAGATTTATTAAGGGTGATGGAAGAATCTAAGGTTCTTGCAGAGTTCCCAGGACTCTAAATACTAGATTTTTGATATTAATCATTAAAAAAGTAATCCTACTCCTAAAATTTTAAAAAAAGGTGCAAATGGATCAAACTCGAGAAGGATTGCATATTATTACAACACGAAATATGCCTATTTTTTCATAAGTTTGATTTATACCTATGGAGAGATATATCTTTTAGAATATGAGGAAGCACCTTAAAGAATTTTATACTTTAGTTGGTCCATGATAAATCCAAAGTTAATATGTAACTACGCAAGTATTAGACCAGTTGTCATCAAACCTTCGATACAATGAGATCCGTGAACATAAACTACTAATGAATCTCATGGTATTCATAAATAAGCAGTGAGACAAGATTAACACTCTAAACAAGGGTGCTTCAGGGCGACCATACTAATCGAGTAGTTGATCCATTATGCCACTCACATTCCATTGTAGTGATTAGATCGTGTAGTTTGAGCATCGTAGGCATGGAGAGGAGAGGGGTTTAATGGAAGACGATGAAATGAATGAGTGCGAAATGATTTAATCGCCAATCAACTGTAACAATAATTAAGAGAAGTATAATTGTAGTTGCATGAACTAGCAGCATAAATGGCTTGTTGCAGACTGGGAAAAATAACTTGTTACATAACCCCCATACTGGGTTCTAAAGCACTTCTCTCCTCTTGATGAAAATACCAAATAACTAAATTAGAAGTATCCCTTCATATATTTCTCCACGAAAATTTGATTGCACCAAGAGAAGCGAGGTGCTCTACAACCCAATATGGGGGAGATGTTGTAACGTAACGTAACATAACATTACCAAATGGTGGGGAATTTTCTTGGGGAATTTGTTAAGGCTGATTTTTCCTTCCTGCAGACAGGGCGGTGGACTATGGCTTGGATTATGGTCAACCTGGATTTAAAGAAGGGTTTGATGGAAAAACTGAGGATTGAAATTCCTTATGGTCCTTTCTATCAGCCCCTGGATTATGAGGGTGTTCCCTTCTACTGCCATAGGTGTCATGCTTATGGACACTTGGCTTCTACATGCACTCATACTTTTAAGGGGAAGAGATGTGGTGCTTTCTCAGCTGGGGGGGATGTGATGGGGCGACCTCTTGGTGGGGAGAATCAGGGGCTGAGGGAATAGTCTCCACATATGGTGGTGTCAACCGAACCCGGGGATATGATAGCGACGACCGTGTAGGATTTGTGGGTTTCCCCTCCTCTTTTTCATCCTGTGGTGACCACCTTGCCATCAGGTATGAGTACATATTTTCCTCCTATGGTTTCTTGTTCTGATTTGGTTTCAGTGCATCTTGATGCGGGTGGGAAGCAAGAAGGGGCTCTTGGGGGGATGTGCTGGAGGGTGTTAATCTGTCTAGAGGTGGTGATCTTCCTGGAAGGAGGTTTAGGGTCAGCTTGGTGGAGTGTTCTTTACTTGGGTTTATTACTTCTCCTTTTCCCTTCTGATTTCATTGGAATCTTGCTCGTCAGAAGGTCGTAACATTCGCTACAATTTACACAATTGGGAGATCTACTCGATGGATTTTTTGGGAGGGAAGATTCCCTCTTTTCTGGAGGGGCTAGGGTTATTACAAGCGGCAACTAGAATGGAGATTAATGTGCAAAATTTGACCATCTTAGTCTCGAACTTGGGGGGAGGAGATCCACTATTTGGTGAGCAAGCTTCCTTTCCAGGTGGGGGACCTGGACGTTGGTCTCAAGTACTTGGGTTTCCAGTTAAAACCTAATGCTTACCAGAAGGGTGATTGGATGTGGCTCATTGCAAAGATTGAGAGGCGTATCAAGGGATGGAGTCATACGTGGCTATCACGGGCTAGTAGACTTGTTCTTATCAAAAGTGTCCTAGAAGCCATTCTGGTCTATTGGATGGCTCTATCATGGATCCCGAAGGGGATTCTGGAGAAAATCAAAAAGTTGTGTTTTGCATACCTTTGGAGAGGTAATGGTGATCATCACTCTTTGTTTTGGGTGAGGTGGAACCGTATTGCATTTCCAAAGGATCAGGGGGGATGGGGGTTAAAAAATATTCATTTGTTCTCCTCGACTTTTGCGACCAAAGTCTCATGGAGACTTATCTCTACTTCGAGCTTGTGGACATGGGTAATGGTTCAAATATATTGCACCTCTTTAGATCCTTGAGTGGATTAGAAAGGAAAACAAGTCAGTGGGGGGAGCTTCCATTATCTAGAAGGCGATGGTTAAATATTTCGATCTGGTGGGATCTGAATTGGCCTAGAATGTTGGGAATGGATGTCGGGTTCATCTGGGCATGGACCCTTGGGTAGGGAGTGGGTGATCCCACATTCTTTCGATGGAGACTATTTTGGCCTTGGTCGTGTGTGGATTCCATTTTCTCTCATAGGTTGCGGATTCGACTTCCCCCTCCATTTCGAAACAGAGATGGCTAGGGGGACTGGGTCTGAGTTTAGGTATGGAACAATGGGATTCATGGAATGGATATGTTTTTGGGCTTAGACAGGTTCATGTGTGAATATTGCATGAGGAGGATGTTCTAATACGAGACTTTTACCCATCGGGGGCCTATTCTCCAAAAGCGGGTTACATTCATCTTGACCTGGACCATTTTAATTAGAAGATCTGCTGGTGGTGGGCGAGGTTATGGAAACTCCGGTGCCCAGCAAAGTCCAAACTTCTATTCTAGGCAATTTTGGAACAAAAGGTTCCCACCTGGGAAGTGTTGCAGGACAAGGGGTGGGCCGGTCCTGGGCTTTGTGTTTTATGTTCACACTCTAATGAGACTGTGGGGCACCTCTTCCTGAGTTGCATTTATGTTCAACAGGTGTGGGATGTCGTTATGCGTAGCCTGCGTGGTCTCGGTTTTTGGCAGGGTGACTCTTTGGGGGAAGATTTTTCCAATTGGTATTATGATGGTTGAAATTCTAATCACAGGGCTTTGTTGGTTATTGTCTCATGGGGAATATAGTTGGCATGAAATGCTCGTATTTTACAGGAAAAATTTACTCACCCAAAAGTTGTTGCTGCAAATTGCGTTGCTATCCTGGGCTTCTATCCATTGAATAGAAGGTTGCGTGGGAATCAATTGATTGTCCCTGAAGTGATTGATAGGGGCAGACCACGGGTTTTTTTCGATGGGGCATCGTAGGGACAGCCTGTTTCTTGTGGGGGAGGTGTTTCTCTATATCTATTTGATGAACATTTCTTCTTGTTCACTATTGGATTAGGGACTAGTTCGAATAACTATGCTGAGCTCTTATCTATCAAGTATCTTATGCCTTTTTCTCTAGAATAGGGATGTACTCATTTGCAGGTCTTCGGGGACTCTTTGATCATTATCAATTGGATGAAAGAGATACAAAATTGTTATATCTTGTGGCTCTGTCCTGTTCTTACTGAGGCTTTGGATCTAAAACAACAGTTTGACAGTATTTCTTTTTCACATGTTTTCAGGGAACGAAATGGATTGGTCGATCGTCTTTACAAGGAAGGCATGCAGCTTCCATTGGGTTCCTGGTAGGTCCAGGAACTTTCACGAGGTTAGATTTACAGACATTATCATCATCTGTTTATTGATGGGCTAGCTCTCCGACACTAGTCTATTACTTATCGTTTTGCCATGATGGATATGGTTATTGATACAGTAGTTTATATATTTTGGACATGGTCCCCCTTGTGTATATATCTCAACAGTTTTGATAAACTGTATGCTTATAGTTTTAGTTATCTTTTTGATACGATATGCGGCATCGGTACTTATTTATACATCATTTTGGTCATATGTATGGACATATTATGACTACTCTTTATGTAAACAACAAAAATTTCATGGATAACAGGGCTACTATGATATTTGCTACAAATGTACTTCTTTTCTTTTTTGAAATAAAATTACGATTTTTTCCAGGGGAAAAAAACATTACCAAAAAAAATAAAAAATCAATGTCAGTTCATGAAGTAAATAAAAAAAATCATGAAAATTAATTAAATAAAATTTATAAAGTCTATAAAATAAAATAAAAATTAAAACATAAACTCGGATTTATGAAGCAAGAAAGGGATCAAATTTCTTGATTTTTAGATATTAAAAAAAACACATCAAGAAGTTGGATCTATGCTAGTAATTTAACAAAAGAATATTGTTTTGGCAAGGAACACATATTCATGATGCATCCATTCAATTATCAAAGTTTGATTTCGATTATATATAGTAATATAGTATGAGAATACATGAATTTTTTGATGTTTGAATTAAATGTAAATTTAACTTGAAATTTGATATATATTTATATAGGTCTATTTTACAATTTAACTAATTTAAATTTGGATTCCTACGTAATCTTGGTTTAATATATATATATATTGATTCAATGTAATATGAA